>QFES01008458.1:0-15723 GCA_003316375.1 Tylopilus plumbeoviolaceoides | reverse complement strand
GGATGTCGAGGAGACCCCTTACACACTTCTAAGATCTCAGGTTCCTTCGTTGTCAAAGGCACTGCTCGGCCAACTGAAACCACCAAAGACGGCACCGCCGACCGTGCAAGCGGGTTTTCAACTCCTTTACGCTCTCCTCGGTGTGTTACCTGGGTCCCTGGCCAGTCAGATTATACCTATTGTAGAAACGTCCAAAACCATCCTCTCCCAGTCGCCTACTACGACAACATCGACATTGCATTTGACATCCCTCTCTTTCCTTGCTCTCTTCCTCTCGACGCATGCACCTGCAGTGTTTAGCTCCTCATTACCGACCCTCGCGACAGTCCTTCTCAAGTCGCTCCGGGAGCGCCACCCTCGAGTCGCATCCGAGGCGTTCCGCGTCTTCTCTGCGCTGCTGAATGCCACACGACCGTTGAAGAACAGCGACTGGCCCGAACGGGTTTACGATGACGCGCTTCTGCGTCTCAGCACGCATGATACGGATGCGGAGGTGCGTGGTTGCGCGGAGGAGTGCATAGCCGACCTGTGGATATGCGCCACGGAAATGATGAAGTCTAAAGGCGGCAAGGAGTGGCAGGCGATATGCCGCACTACAGGCAACACCGCCGGGGCGGTCAGGGTTGTAACCAAGGTTGCTCGTGATGTGGAGATTGGAGACCCATGGGTCAACACTTGCTTGGAGTGGATCATGGTCCTACTCAAGAAGAGTGGGCGGGGAGGAAAGCCAGAGGTTTTCACTGCTCTGGACACTTTGTTGAAAAGGTAAATTTTATCCATCCTCATATTTCCCTACGGCTCAGCAAACGAATGCTATAATAGATATCAATCTGGAATACCTGCCGAGCTCCCAGCCTCTCTCATTCCTCAGATCAAACCTTATGTCGCCACCTCCGATATTTCTTTGCTTTCGCAAGCGCTTTCTATCGTCGCTCTTCTCCTGGAATTGTCACCTGAAACCACGTTCCCGGTGGCTGAGAAAGAGTTACTTTCTGACATATATCAGATCGCCCATTCGCCGCTTGTTTCTGGTGCGGCTCTCGACTCTCTGCTTGCATTCTTCTCGGCCTTGGTTCAGGCTGACAATCAAATTGCGACGCATGTGGTCCCGAACCTCGTTCTCATCGTCGACAAGTCTCCAAAGACTGAGGCAAATTTAGTCAACGTCGCCAAGTGTATTGGGCAAGTTGTCAAGAGTTCCCAGGGCGTCGCCGCGGGGACGATTGCGGAATACTCCAAGATCGTTAAGGTATCAATCTCCTCTGTCGACCCATTTACTACAAACTGAAAGTTTGAATGAATAGAAGTCATCGAAAGCCAAGTCGTCCACCGTCGTCCTTTGCTTGTTCATCTTGGGGGAGTTGGGTCGCTTCATGTAGGTATCTGCGTTATCTGATGATGCATCTCTCTCATCTCTCTCAGCGATATGTCTATCCAACACGATGTGTTCGATAATGCGATCGAACACTTTTCAGCGGAGGAGGAAGAGATTAGGACAGCAGCTGCATTCGCTGCAGGTAAGTGCAACATGGTCCCAACCGGCTTCTACTGACGTTGGAAAAAAGGGAACATTGCAATTGGGAACCTTCATTTGTTCCTCCCCGCTATCCTCAAAGTTGCGGAACAAAACCCATCCAAGAGGCTGCTATCCCTTCACGCTCTCAAAGAGGTGTGTCACTTCCCCCGATTTGAGCGTTGTCTAAAGATGTCGTCTTCTCTAGGTTGTAACGCATTGTTCTCGTGCACAGTTGGAGCCTGTCGCGGACGCTATTTGGACGCCTCTTTTCCATAGCTCTACTTCAGACTCGGAAGAGTCGACGCGGAATGTCGCTGCAGCATGCCTGGGCAAACTCACGACCACACACCCCTCACGCTACTTGCCCCAGCTCCACGTAGGCATACGGGATGAGAATCCAGCAGTTCGAGCCACGGTCGTATCAGCGATTCGATACACGTTCGCTGAAACCTCCCATGCCTATGACGAACTGCTTGCGCCACTGATCATGGACTTTTTGAGTTTGATGAAAGATACTGATCTCGTGCGCGAAGTTTTCCCCCGAGTTTCTGAACACGACTGATTGTCTGGGTTCACGCAGACTGTTCGTCGCCTCGCGCTGTCCGCGCTCAACTCTGCTGCACGAACGAAACCGCATCTTATTCGAGACCATCTTCCGACACTTCTTCCCACCCTTTATTCCGAGACCAAGGTTAACCCTGACCTAATACGGACTGTGCAAATGGGTCCATGGATGCATCAAGTAGACGATGGACTTGACGCACGCAAGACCGCTTGGGAGACGCTTTACACATTGGCGAGCTTATCGTGGCTATTGATTCGGTATTGACGGCTAACATGCCATGCAGCTGGACACGTGCCTGCTCAAGCTCGACCTGCCGACATATCTGACGCATCTCCTGCCTGCGCTTGTAGATCCGTCGGATGAGATCAAGGTGTTATCACACCTCCTTATCTCGCGGCTTTCCTCCCTGACGATATGCACGCCCCTTCTGATCGCGCGTTTGAACGAGCTGACGCCTGCACTGGAGACGACCATGAAGGGCACACCAGTCACGAAGGACACGGTCAAGCAAGACCTGGAGCGCGCAGCGGAACTCAGGAGGAGCACGATGCGTGCCGTCGCCGCCTTGATGAAAGTGGTGGCCGTCGGTAGTGCAGCCGGTGCGTCGGCTACGGGCGGAACCCAGAAGTTTGAAGTGTTCGTGGACGAGGTGAAGAGGAACGAGCAGTGGGGACACGAATTTAGGGAATTGGTCGGGCAGTGATGGTGAGGATGTACGTTTTTAGTTGTACCGGATAGATCGGCATTACCTGAATGGACCCCGACCCGACGTTTACTCAGACCGGAAGGACCTTGCACTGTGCAGCTGCGTTATTATATAACTCGAACATGGACTGACTTTGTTCAAGAGGTCGTTCACGGGCAACGATGCGACGAGCACCCATTAATCTTCGCCTCCTCAACAGGGCTACTCAGTACTCGACGCAAAGATTCTATTCTACTCCTCTGCCTCGGGCACGCACACGACGTCCCGTTCGAACAACCCTCCTCTTCGCATCCGTCGTCTCTGGCGGTGCATTGCTCGGTCTGTATGCCGACGCGAAGTCCTGTCCTTCCCCTCCCTTCAAGCTAGCCAAGACCGTGTCTGAGCCAGAATGGAACACATCACCACATTTCCTAACGTTGTTCCGTTCTTACCTGGTCTACGGACTCACGTCGTGTGAGACCATCGTAGACCATGCTCCTGAGATACTGGACACCCTGCTCAAGGTCCCCCTCGTAGGGTCAGTCGTCGAGGGCTTCGTGAGGCGGACATTCTTTGATCACGTACGCTTGTCTCTGTCTACTGTATCGTGCCCAGCCTGATTCGCTCCTTGTCAGTTCGTTGGCGGAGACACTGCCCGTGCAGCCCTTCCCTTGCTCTCCACCCTCCGAAACCAGAACAAGGGCGCCTTGTTCGCATACAGCGTGGAAGTAGACGAACACGAGGCTGCCGGTACGACACGTTCAACCGACGAAGGACCAAGCGCAGGGACACCGAACGAGCAACCCATCCACAAACGTATCGTTACGGAAATGATCCGGAGCATCGACGTGGCTGCGGACTTTGAGGACGCATTTGGCACGCTCGACGTCGCCGGCAGGCGAACCTGTGTGGCGATCAAGCTGGTAGGTCGTCGTCGTGACTCGCGTGACCTGTGTGTTGATACCATCGGTGTGTAGACGGCTCTCCTTCCCGATGCGGACGCGTTGCGCAATTTGTCTATTCACTTGACGCGCACCCGTCCGGTGCTGCATCCGCCAGTCCCGTTTCCTGGTTCCCCCGAGTCTTCGGATCTCAGAGTTCTAAACGGCCGGATCCCCAAGGATTCGCCATTAACAGCCCAAGATGTGGAAGATCTCAAGGAGCTCTACCGTGACTTGACTAGGATTTGCACACATGCCAAGGATCGAAGCGTTCGGATTATCCTCGACGCTGAGCATAGGTACTCCGACCCTTGCGCGTTTCGCGTCCATCTGCTGACATGACACGCAGCTGGTATCAACCTGCCATTGACGCCTTTGGACATGCATTGATGGAGCGCTTCAACAAGCTCCCTGATCGCTTCAGCCTGGCGCGTGTATTCGCGCCTGGACCAAAGAACGCTCAGGAGGCTAAGCTGCAGCCAGTAGTTTATGTAACATACCAAGCATATTTGCGAAGGTCAGCTCCTGTTTTCGTGCTACTCATGCTGTAGTTGACTTGTTTGACTTCAGGACGGCCGCCCATTTGGCGCGCTCACTTGCACTCGCACGGCAGTACAACTACGCACTCGGCGTTAAACTCGTGAGGGGTGCGTATCACCCTCACGAGCTTGCGGCGTATGCGGCGGCGGCTTCCTCGAGCAACTCGGACTCTATCTCTATATCGCCGGACCCCAACCCGCCAGTTCATCCATCTAAACCAGATACGGACGTTTGCTACAACGAGTGTGTCACCCTTCTTGTACGCACCATCGCCGACGATATCAAGTCCTCTGCAGGCCGTGCATCACGCATCGGTGTTCTCTTTGGCACTCACAACTGGATCTCGTGTGAGTTCATACTTGGGGAGCTGGTCAACAACGGTCTGGCGCACGACAGCACCACGGGTACAGATGGACATCGCAAAGGAACAGTCACCATTTCTTCCGGTGTTGCAGAGAGGCTCAGCTTTGGTCAATTGTATGGTACGTTTTACCGCTATCATCTCTTGGTCGTTTGGCCTCCTTAGAAGCTTTCGTTATAGGTATGTCGGATTCGCTTACCAACTATCTCGTGGGGCGTATCAAGAGCACCACACCGTGTGTTATCAAGTACGTCCCCTACGGTGCACTCGTGGAGGTACGTATTCCTCTTTATCCACACGTCAGGTGTGTTGCACCAGGACTAACTGTATCGTAGGTAATGCCATACATCTCTCGTCGTGCTATCGAAAACAAGTCCATGCTGGGTAACGGCGGTGCAGTACGAGAGAGGAAAGAAGCCGCAAGACTCATATGGAAGAGAATGTTTGCTGGCGTTGGACTATGAATACACTTTGGACGCGGAAATCTGGGCAACATTGTCCTTGTTCGTCTTTTCTGGGGGGTTGGACTTTTTTCACAGTTTTCGGTGGTCATGATTGCATGCTTTCACATTTTACGGATACATTGGCACATCACTGGCACTGATGAAGCTACATCTAGGGCCCATGTGGCATTTGTTACCAATAATAGATGTTCTAATTTGTGTTTCTCTATGCGAGCGCGCGTGCAATGAGCGACCTAGTCTCAACGCGGCAGCCTCACAGTGGACGGTCTGGTCACCAGACTATGAGCGACCTCCCGTAGAGGCCCGGTATGTTCATCCAACTCAAGCATACGATTCATATATACCTGAGGCTCGACGATGCTTCACCCACGGCGACAGAAATAGAAGAAGATAGATGCCCCGGGCCCTTAATCACAAACCCACTGTACGTGAATAATCATGGAACTCGTGCCCTCTGCCAGTGATTCTCTTGCACTAGTAGTAAGTGAACCTCTCTTCTACCTCAGGCTCCCGATCAGCAATCTCCCCAACTGACCTCATCAGAGAGGCTATGAGGCCGCTTTGTATCTCCTCTAATGATAGCACTTGCTGGCAAAGGGGAAAAGTACAAGGCATATTCCATGTGCGATGTGGCGCTCGAGCACTTTTCACAGTGCAACACACGGAAGCTTCAAGTTCATCCGTCTGATTATGGTTTTTTATGTACGTCGCATCCCTTTTCGCCCTGATTTTTGATAGCATTTGGATGAATTCAGCAGGGCTCTCGGCACTGAGATCCGCATGCTCTTAGCTGAAGTCGGCAGGCTGCGCGAGGAGCCTCCACTGGCAGTAGCGAGCACGTACATCTTTCTGTTCGATTTGATTTGCGAATTTATCTCGACGCATTCGTGGCCACGTCGTAGCTAATCCCCCACTTACTGGTTCTCGTCAACCCGTGTGGTAGCGATAAGGATGTCGGGACATGGCTCGTGTTGGATCAACATCGTCACAGGTTACTAGTAGTATGTATGTTTTGTTGCGCCCGCTGTATCATGATTGGTTCTGCGTTTCAACGAGCGACACGCTCGCGTTCTTGGCCTGGATCACTCATGTGGCATGTAAAGTTACGCACGTCTCGATATCACACTTTTGCCACGATGCGCGATCGGCCTGATGATGAAAAGCAATATCCAAAGCCATTGCTCGTATTTACTAGTTCAATCCATAGCAGTAGACACAGCGAATTCATTAGTGCCATCTAGAGCTCGATCAACATCTCCTCCCTCCGCTCTTGTGGAGGCGCGGACGGCACTGATGGCGTGTACAGATCAAACGCTTGTGGCATGCTCGTCGGGGCGGTCGGAAACGCAGGCAACGACGGGTTCATATGAGGCGGTGGATGTGATGGGACATGCACTGGTTGCGCACGAGACAAGGACTGGGGGCGGATGTAGCCGGTGGGAACGTATGAGACGGTTGTCGAGCGCGCCAGTGGTGATTGTGGCTGTGCAGGCGGAGGAGGCGACGCAATGGAGGGTCGCGATGAGATCGTGTGGGCGCGCGCGATGGTACCCTTGACTGGGGAAGTGCTGGCGGGAGGTGCAGGTAGAGGGAGAGGACGGGCCGACACAGTCGGTGCGGATTGTATTACGGGTTCATAGGGAGATAGCACAGTCGTCGCGTCAGCTCCTTGTCCTTGGCTGTTGACACTGACCGTAGTATCCCTGAGAGGAACAGGGGGGATTTCCTGTGGGATGGACACGGGTTGATAACCCTGCGTCACTTGCGCGCCGGAGAGGAGGGGTTGTAGGGTTTGCAAGGACACGGATAATACAGATGGTGACATGGTCTGGCGGGGTACTTCTTGCTCAGCTGTTACAGGAGTATATGCTTGAGCATACGAAGGCCCCGACATGGTCGACAGTGGTGGGGGTGGCGGAGCATACGATGGTTGGAAGGAGGTCTGTGCAGTTGGCGACTGTGGAGCTTGAGATGATGAAGAGACCCATTGATTGTATTCGCTTGGGACCTGCGCATAACCATTCAGGCCATACACAGATCCAGTAGGATGCGTTGACGCGCGACCTTGTTCAGAAGCTGTACGACGCCAAGCGGGGTTGGAGACCTGATTTGTGAGTAATTTATCATAGAGTTTAACTGCTTGCGACAGTTTTTCATGCATCTCGGACAGGAGTTCTGTAGATAGAAGGACAAAGGCGAATTTCAGAAGGCAGCATGTGGAATGGAGCAAACACTTACGCTCTTTTCTCCCTGTATCGTCCAGACTCATTGCTAGCTTGGGTCTCAGCCCGTTTGCCTTGTCGAACAATTCGCTAACTGCCGGATACCGTGATATGTCTCTTCCACCCTGGGATTGTACCTGCTCGATGGTCTGGCCGAACGTAAGGATGACATCCGATTCAAGAGGTTCGAGATCATAGGACGGGATCCTGGGTGCAGATGGGGTAGGGGTGATGGTGGGTGGATAAGAAGAGGGATGGCCCAAGTCTTCCGGTGCTAATTCCATTGGTGCACTTGGCTTTGGCATGTTTGCCTCCCTCAAACTTGCCTCGATCGCAGCTCTCAAATCCGGATCGTCTTCGTCACCAACGATCGCGGTTCCTGATGGTACAGAACTTCGCCTGTCTTTGCCGGGGTAGGTGGTGCGGTCGACAGTTGGCGGTTCGGGAGTTTGGAAATACGGTTGGGGTTGGTAAGGAACATACCCAGGACGTTTGGTGGCTGCAGAGGATGCGCCGACTTCCTCAAGGGAGAGTTGAATCGCACGTTGAAGCTCAGCATCGAAGAGGTCGCGGGCGTTGCTGTTTCTGGGATTGTTCATGCTAACGTAATGCCGATGGCCTTTGTCGCTGCACAGGATGAGTACGAGCAAGAGGGAGGGATTGTCATTATACACGCACATCCGCTCGCTCTTGCGTAATAGTTTTGCATGACAGCCGTCGCAAACCCTGACAGGCTGAGTGATACCAAAATGAGGTAGGGGGATCGACTTGGAGGAGCACTGATGGTCGAAGACTTGACCGCAATTGCGGCAATGGTGTTTCCGGTTTGTGAACGTGAAGGGAGTTCGACAGCGCAGACAGACGTCAGAATCAATCCATTCTGGTGCGGTGGAAGTGTCCACCATGGCCGAGTTGGCGAGAGCGAGGTCCTTGGGAGGAAACTCGTACCCTAGGCACCTTGAGCTAGCGAGAATGAAGAAGGGAAGTAACCACACCTTCAGTCTTGAGTGTCTTGTAAACCTGACCCAAGTAGTTTAAGGATGGTTTTCCTTCGAACGCGAGAGCCCAGTTCTGGATGTACTTGAGAATTTCAGACTTGACTGCGTGGTTCAGACCGGGCACTTTGAGGATGGAAACGAGGTTATCTATGAACTCTCTGGAGGCTATTTCAGTTAAGAAGTGATCACCGCCGTTCTTGACGCATGTGTCTGTGAGCTGCGGTGCAGATGAGGGTCGCGTGTCGAGGCGAGGGAGGTTCGGAAGACACTTACGCCGAGAGCAAGGATTTGTACGTTCGGGTTCTTGTGGTTTAGACGGCGCTTGAGTGCGCGCATGGCGTCCTTTGCTGGGGCAGACTTCGAGCGGATCTGGTCGCATATTTCGAGGTTGAGTGGGATGTCCTCAGCACCGGCAGGAATGAGCTCCGAGGTGGCCTTGTCTGAGTAAATGTCAGCGCTCGACGTTGGCGACGACGACGGGGACGGTTCTCACCGACAGCTTCGTCGATCTGGGACGTTCCCCAGAGCCAGCTGGTCAACGATGTCATCCTGCTTTGGTCGTCGTAATTGCTTGCTCTGCGCACAGCCGCAGCTTGTGCCGCGCCACATAGCTCCGATATTCAACCTCCGATAGAAACACCGCAGTTGTGCCGATCAAGCCGGCGGTCAGATGACCCCCAAAGTAGTGGGTGTCGTTTCTATGTTTGGCTGCTTTGTGCGGGGAGTGACTCGGAGCCGGTGCGCTCGTGAATTGTGTCGGAGTTGGAACGTGCGACTCATTCACAGGTTGTTCCCAAACGACCATCGTCGCTCGACTCCGGGTCAACAGCGCTCACCGTCGTGCACCCCAGCGACCACCGCAAGGCGTATACTCGGGCCTGTGGGCAAGTACAACGCCAAAGGAATCTCGTTCACCTGTTTTTCCGCGGTTTTGTCCGTCATTTTTCTCCTTTTTCAACGACACCACCAGTCCTAGATCAAAGCTCAAAAAGTCGCAAATATTCGACGTTTCTCTCTGCAAATACCTTTACGACCGTCGATTCGCGTTAATTCACGTCTTGAATCTCCTTTCCTCTCCTTTACTGCACACAACCCCGTTGCCCGATTCAGACGCGCGTTTTCTTTCACCCTCCATCGCTCCAAGTCATGCTCGGTCACCAGTTCGCGTACTCAGCGGCTCCGATCCGCAAGGTCAAGGAAGTTCAGTTCGGCATCCTTTCTCCGGAGGAAATCGTGCGAGCCATTTCTCCAGCCTTTATTTCCCCGATTTGCTCACCGTTCTCCTATCCTACAGAAAGCTTACTCTGTAGCCAAGATTGAGCATCCAGATGTCATGGATGAGACTACTCATAAACCCAAGCTCGGCGGCCTGATGGATCCCCGCATGGGTACCATTGACAGAAACTTCAAATGCCAAACTTGCGGAGAGGGCATGTCCGAGTGTCCTGGCCATTTTGGCCACATAGAATTGGCCCGGCCGGTCTTTCATCCAGGTTCGTCCTGTTCAATCTCTAAACACGCCTAATGAACTCTCACTTTCCGCTAGGATTCATTGTCAAAGTGAAAAAGATTCTCGAATGTATATGTGTAAACTGCGGGAAACTAAAGGCCGATATCGTGAGTCGCATCTAACTCTACTCGTTTCGCACCCCACCTCCCAATTTTCTGGGGGCTCTCTCCATAATCCATTGGAGAACCCCAAGCCCGCACCACGGGAGTCCCTTGAATTTCGAGGCGTTTGACCTGCTGTGGCGTGGCCAGCGCGCGTTTTCGGTCGCTTGATCGCCGCGTAAGCCATTGCAAGCGCCCAGTGTTGGTTGGACACGAGGTGCGCGGTGAAATGGGGCGCTGAACGAGGAGTGCGAAAAATGGGGCGGTGGCCGTCACTGGTACGCTGACGGCGTGCCTTGTGGTCCGCACCCCATGCCGCTCTCTTGCCTGTGACGCAGGCGGGAGATGCCGCGTATTTTGCTTGTCCGCTGCCTCCTTGTGACGCTTTTCGTCGTCGTCGTAGTCTCTTTGTGCATGTCATATCTTCCTCCCGAATATGGTTACTGACGCTTTTATCTTTGCACCTTTCCTTGTCGAATTTCCTCCAATATTATTACGTTTACCAGTCGGACCCTAATTTTGCCGACAAAATCCGGCACGTTCGCAATCCCAAAGCACGGATGGCCGTTGTCTGGACACATTGCAAGACGAAAATGGTCTGCGAAACAGACGAACCCAAAGAGGAGGGAGCTGAGGGGGATGTCGACGAGCCAAAGAAAGGGCATGGTGGCTGTGGTCACATCCAACCCCAAATCCGAAAGGAGGGTCTCAAGCTGTTCGTCCAGTATAAACGACCAAAGGACGAGGATGAGGTTCGTATCAGTGACAGAAAGGTAGAAGACATACCTTGTTAAACATTCCACCCATGTAGGACATCAAATCACTACAACCGGACAAAAGACTATTTACGCCATCCGAAGTGTACACGACGTTCAAAAAGATGTCCGACTCGGACCTGCACTTGATAGGGCTCTCGGACGAATATGCACGGCCCGAGTGGATGATCTTAACGGTGATGCCCGTACCCCCGCCTCCTGTTCGGCCGAGCATAGCAGTGGATGGAGGTGCAATGAGGAGCGAGGACGACTTGACTTATAAACTCGGGGATATTATCAAAGCCTCTGCAAATGTTCGGCGCTGCGAACAGGAGGGAGCTCCTGCCCACGTTATCACGGAGTTTGAACAGCTACTGCAGGTGAGTTTGGTGACAATTTTAGTCCGTATCCCTCTGTTGACGCGTCCTTGGTGGAAAGTTCCACGTTGCAACATATATGGACAACGATATTGCTGGTATTCCGCAAGCGCTGCAAAAGAGTGGCCGACCGGTGAAAGCCATTCGTGCGCGTTTGAAAGGGAAGGAAGGTCGTCTCCGTGGCAACTTGATGGGGAAGCGTGTGGACTTTTCCGCACGAACCGTCATCACTGGTGATCCTAATTTGGAGTTGGATGAGGTTGGTGTACCAAGGAGTATTGCCATGAATTTGACGTATCCAGAGCGAGGTATGTCTGACGTGGCAAAGATTGGAAATGGTCTGATGCTGTTGTGGTTTAGTGACGCCATATAATATCGCTTACCTTCAGGAACTTGTACGGAACGGTCCTTCAACATATCCTGGAGCACGATACGTTGTTCGAGACACTGGTGAACGTATAGACTTGCGATATAACAAGCATGCGGACGCTTTCCTTCAGTACGGATGGATCGTCGAGAGGCATCTTAAAGACGGAGAGTAAGCCTTTCACCCATCTCTATGTGATTGCACATCAGCTAAGTGGGGATCCTTACTAGTTTTGTTCTGTTCAACCGTCAACCCAGTTTGCACAAGATGAGCATGATGAGCCATCGCGTAAAGTTGATGCCGTATTCCAGTGCGTTCATACCCTTCTGGTGCCGGGTTATACATAGCCTGACCTGCGGTAGCATTCCGTCTAAACCTATCCGTTACGCCACCCTACAATGCCGACTTCGATGGCGATGAAATGAATATGCAGTATGTCATCTGGTCTCATACGGTCGCTGCTTCTCAACGGATCTACAGTATACCCCAGTCTGAGGAAACCCGCGCCGAGTTGAGTCAGATTGCATGGGTTCCGCGTCAGGTCAGTGCTCGAGCTTGGCATCACCTTGAAACGCGGGACGAGATATCTACAGATCATATCCCCGCAAGCAAACAAACCCGTTATGGGTATCGTACAGGATACGCTGTGCGGTATCCGTAAGTTTACCCTGCGAGACACGTTCTTGGACTGGAACCACGTCCAAAACATTCTTCTCTGGCTTCCGGATTGGGACGGCAGTGTCCCAACCCCTGCTATTATCAAGCCAAAGCCTCTTTGGACGGGGAAACAAATCCTCAGCATGGTCATTCCCCGGGGTGTCAACATCCATCGCCCACCTGATCCAAAGTCGTCCAATCCCGTCTTCGATGATGGTATGATGGTCGACAATGGTGAAATCCTGTTCGGGATCGTGGACAAGAAGACCGTCGGTGCTACTCAGGGTGGGCTGATACATGTCGTCTTCCGCGAGAAAGGCCCAGAGACCACGCGAACAGTCTTTACGGGTATTCAGATGGTCGTCAACTTCTGGTTATTCCATAATGGCTTCAGCATCGGCATCGGTGACACCATCGCTGGACCCAAGGTCATGAGCTACATCACGCAACGTATCGGGGAGAAGAAGCAATCGGTCGCGGAGATCATCGATGACGCTTACCATGACCGGCTCAAGCCCATGCCTGGGATGACCATTCGAGAGTCATTCGAGAGCAAGGTCGAGCGAGAGCTGAATCGTGCTCGTGACGACTCGGGTCAATACGCTCAGAAGAACTTGAAGGAAGACAACAATGTCAAGCAGATGGTCACTGCCGGTTCAAAGGGTTCCTACATCAATATCTCTCAGATGTCGGTCTGTGTGGGGCAGCAGAGTGTGGAGGGACGTCGTATACCGTTCGGATTCCGTCATCGGACACTACCGCACTTCACCAAGGACGACTTCAGCCCCGAGGCAAGAGGATTCGTAGAGAATTCCTACTTGAGGGGTTTGACGCCTCAGGAATTCTTCTTCCACGCTATGGCTGGTCGAGAAGGTTTGATCGATACAGCCGTCAAGACAGCCGAAACTGGTTATATCCAACGACGTCTCGTCAAGGCGTTGGAGGACGTCATGGTTTGCTACGACGGCACGGTGCGGAACTCGCTTGGAGACCTCATTCAATTCATCTATGGCGAAGACGGCATGGACGGCGCGTTCATCGAGCGTCAGAAGATTGATACTTTCGGGATGTCGGACAAGGAGTTTGAGCACAACTACCGGGTGGACGTGACGGATAAAGAGGGAGGGTTTTTACCTGGTGTCTTACAGATTGGCATTGATGACAGCTCGTTGGATCTGCAAGCCAAGTTGGACGAAGAATACGCCCGCCTCGTAGAGGATCGCCGTATCTTGCGAAAGTTCATATTCCCTCGCGCGGATGGTCTCAACCCACATTACCTCCCCGTCAATCTCCAGCGTATCATTCAGAACGCCACTCAAATCTTCCACATCGATCGGCGGAAGCCCAGCGACCTCGAACCCGCTTACATCGTTGACGCTGTACATCAGCTCACTGAACGACTACTTACCATCCCTGGGGACGGCCCATTGAGCAAAGAGGTGCAAGCAAACTCCTCGCTCACCTTCCGCATGCATGTTCGTGCAACGCTTGCGGCGCGACGCGTGCTGGAGCAATACCATCTGAATAGGGAGGCATTCGAGTGGGTGCTAGGAGAAATCGAAGCAAAGTTCAACCAGTCGCTCGTGAACCCTGGCGAGATGTGCGGTACGCTTGCTGCGCAGTCAATCGGTGAACCGGCCACCCAGATGACGTTGAACACATTCCACTACGCCGGTGTCTCCAGCAAAAACGTGACCCTCGGTGTACCCCGTCTAAAGGAAATTATCAACGTCGCCACCAACATCAAGACGCCGTCGCTTTCGGTATACCTGGCGCCCGAACTAGCGGAGAGTAGTACCCTGGCGAAGAATGTAGAACAGGAGCTGGCATACACATCGCTTCGTACCGTCACCGCCGCCGTTGAAATTTGGTATGACCCTGACCCTACGTCAACCATCATCGAAGAAGATTCCGTATTCGTCGAATCATTCTTCGCCATTCCGGACGAAGATATCGAGTCGAAGCTGCATCTCCAGTCACCGTGGCTCCTTCGGTTGGTGCTCGACCGTGCGCGGATGATAGACAGGAAGTTGACGATGGCGTACGTCGCTGGTCGGATTGCGGAGAGTTTCAAGACAGACTTGTTCGTCATCTGGAGTGAGGACAACTCCGAGAAGCTCGTCGTCCGGTGTCGTGTCCTTGGTGGGTCGGACAAGGACGAGGATGCAATGGGGGCGGTCGAAGAAGATATATTCCTTCGCCAGCTGGAAAACACTATGCTCAATTCCGTCAATCTTCGCGGAGTAGTAAGTATTCGCCGCGTCTTCTTGCAGGAGCACGACAAGGTGTACCATAATGAGGAGGGTGCCATCAAGACGAAAAAGGAATGGATGCTGGAAACGGACGGCGTCAACCTCAAGACGGTCATGTGTGTCGATGGCGTCGACTTCACGCGGACGTATTCAAACAGCTGCGTGGAGATTTTCGACGTGTTGGGCATCGAGGCCGCCCGCGCAGCCATCATGAAGGAACTGCGTGGTGTCATTGAATTTGATGGTTCGTATGTCAACTACAGGCATCTTGCGCTTCTCTGCGACCTCATGACCTACCGTGGCACACTGATGGCCATCACTCGACACGGCATAAATCGCGCCGATACCGGTGCTCTCATGCGTTGCTCGTTCGAGGAGACCGTGGAGATCTTGATGGAGGCCGCAGCCGTAGGAGAGAAAGATGACTGCCACGGCATTGCAGAGAACGTGATGTTTGGGCAGTTGGCACCGATGGGAACTGGCGCTTTCGATATCGCCCTGGACATTGACATGCTCAAGGATGCCATTGTTGATCACCGCCTCCCTGTCCAAAATATGCTTGCAGCTCATGCGGACGGCGGCATAACACCAGGACAGGTGGCAATGACGCCATACGACACCAACTCTCCCACATGGTCCGAGACCGCGTTCAAAGGCGAGTCGGCTGCGTTCTCCCCGCTTGCTGTCCAAGGTGGCGAAGATGCTGCAAGTTTCTCATTCCTTGGCTACGGACAAAGCCCACTCGGTGCTGGTGGCATGTCGCCTGCTGGTCCTGGGTACAGTCCAAGCTCCCCCAACGCGTACTCTCCCACGTCTCCATACGTTCCCCAATCGCCATTTGGTGGTGCCACATCACCCTTTGGGACGTCTCCGTACGCAACGTCGCCATTCTACGACCGGGGCAGGGCACCAACGTCCCCGACCTACTCGCCGACATCTCCTGCGCTCAATCTAACCTCACCAGGGTACTCGCCGACGAGTCCGAGATATTCACCCACGTCGCCGTCTTTCTCGCCGACGTCGCCCAGGTACAGTCCGCAGTCACCGTCGTTCAGTCCTACATCGCCGCGCTATTCGCCAACCAGTCCATCATTCAGTCCTGCATCTCCCAGATGTGAGTCCCTTTACTTTGACTATCGCAACCAGACTCTGATGTTCTTGTAGATTCACCCAGTATGCACCTTTATTGTTCTCTTTATTGTACGCTACTGACAATGCTAACCTTACCTTGCTACCACTCCAGCTTGTATGTTCCATCGTCGCTTATTGGGTTTCAATGCTAATGCCATTGGTAGCCCCTGCTCACATGTCACCCTCCTCACCAAAGTATTCCCCTACCTCGCCTACCTCGCCTTCCTCACCCAAATATTGTCAGTACTCATCCACTCTTGAATTCAGCATACTCACTCTGT
>QFES01008457.1:0-32052 GCA_003316375.1 Tylopilus plumbeoviolaceoides | reverse complement strand
CCTTCTCGCGTTGTCGATCATGATGGTCAGGATCATCGCATTCAAGTTCATCGCCTCCATCAACTTCAGTTCACCTCGTGCACCAGAGGATCACGACAAGTTCGTTATTTGTCAAGTCCCTTGCTACGGAAGGAGAGACGTCGTTGCGTCATACCATTGACTCGCTCACCCAACTCAAGTATGACGACAAGCGTAAATTGATCCTCGTCGTCTGTGATGGCAATATCGTCGGTTCCGGCAACGATCGCCATACTCCTCGTATCGTGCTGGATATCCTTGGTGTAGATCCCAACTTTGACCTCGAGCCGTTGAGCTTCGTGTCATTGGGTGAAGGTGCTCGACGGCACAACATGGGCAAGGTCTACTCTGGGCTGTATGAGTGTGCTGGTCATGTAGTACCTTACCTCGTGATTGTCAAGCTCGGCAAGCTAACGGAGAGATCCCGCCCTGGTAATCGTGGAAAGCGAGACTCGCAAATGGTCATCATGCACTTCTTGAACAAGGTACGTTTGTGCTTGTAGGAATAAAGAGTACATACTCAACGCCGACCAGGTCCATTTCAATTCGCCAATGAACCCCCTGGAGCTGGAGATGTATCACCAGATCAAGAACGTGATTGGTGTCAATCCGACATTCTACGAGTACTTGTTCACGGTCGATGCTGATACCACGGTGGATCCATTCTCTCTGAACCGGCTGGTTTCCGCGTACGTATCGTTCCCATCTTCATAATGATTCATATTGACTTGTGTTCATCTTTTCCAGCATGGTGCACGACAAGAAGGTCCTCGGTGTCTGTGGTGAGACGACACTTTCCAACACCAAGCAGTCAATTATCACGATGATGCAGGTGTACGAATACTTCATCTCGCACCACATGGCTAAGGCCTTCGAGTCACTGTTTGGCTCGGTTACTTGTTTGCCCGGTTGTTTTACCCTCTTCCGTCTCCGCACTGCCGACACCCACAAGCCTCTGCTGATCTCGAACCCGATGATCGCTGATTACTCTCAAAATCGTGTCGACACGTTGCATATGAAGAATTTGCTGCACCTCGGAGAGGATCGTTGCTTGACAACGCTCTTGCTGAAACACTTTCCCATGCACAAGACACAATTCATCCGGGATGCCCACGCGTACACCGTTGCTCCTGATGACTGGAAAATATTGCTTTCCCAACGTCGTCGTTGGATCAACTCAACGATTCACAACTTGGGAGAGCTAATGTTTTTGGATCAACTTTGCGGTTTCTGCTGTTTCTCGATGAGGTTTGTCGTCATGATCGATTTGGTTTCGACATTGATTCAGCCTGTCACCGTGGCTTATGTGAGTGACTCCACTGATTCTAGCCTACATATTGCTCAAGGTCGTGGTGAACAGATCGTATACTTGATCATTTCGGTTGCCGGCCAGGGAAAAACTATTCCTATTACTTCGCTCATCATGATCGGTGCCGTGTATGGCCTTCAAGCTCTTGTTTTCATCCTTCGACGCAAGTGGGACATGATCGGGTGGATGGTGTTTTACATTCTCGCCATTCCAATCTTCTCTTTCTTGCTTCCGATCTACTCCTTCTGGCGCATGGACGACTTCTCCTGGGGTGCGACTCGTGTCGTACTGGGAGAATCTGGCAAGAGGATAATTGTTCACGTACGTTGTTCCTCTTAATGTGGCCGGCTTGATACTGATGTGCCACTTCCACAGGACGAAGGCAAGTTCGATCCGCGCGCGATTCCTCTCAAGACATGGAACGACTACGAGAACGAGCTGTAGGACAAGAAATCCAACCACTCAATTGGTTCGTGGGTCCCTCCTGGGCATCAGCTTAAGGAGGGTTACGCCGAGTCACGTGCCACATCATTGTACGGACACGAAACCTTCTACGAGCCACGCAGCCACTCTCCTGCGCCGTCACAACAATTCGGCATGCCACCCCCCATGGGCTACCAATCTGGCCGTGTTACGCCCATGTCGCAACTCCGTCCGTTGAGCGATGCAGGCATGATGTACAGCCCGCAATCGATGGGAATGGCTTCACGACCAACAACCAACTACTTTGACATACCCATGGTACAGAGCCCCCCTGCAGATTATGGTCCAGGTGCACCGAGCGATGCGGATCTCGAGCGGAGCGTCGAGGAGATTCTGCAGGCGGCGGACTTGAACACGGTGACGAAGCGGGAGATTAGAAGGGTTCTTGAAGAGCGGTTTGGAATGGACCTTACGGCAAGGAAAGGGATTATCAACACGGCAATCGATAGGGTACTGTTGAGCCACTCGTGAAGGCCCGGACGCCCATCTGCGCCCTTGTTTCTCGTGAGGTAGGGACGGACGTACAGAATGGGCCTGGTTTGGATCTAGCGTGCGGGTTACCCGCGAAGTCGTCGTTTTGGATGCTGACGCTTTTTTTTCATTTCATTATCATATCCTCTCTCTTTTGGACGGTCGATCGTTTTACCGACGAGTATGACTCTTTTTTCTATCCTCTCATTGCATTTGGCTGGACGCTCGTTACTCGCTCTTTATAACTACGCTTGGCTACTGCCCAACACGCTTATAGGTACTGCACCTTGCATGTGCGCCTCTCTCACTCGGCATAATGCTCGGGCTTGGATGACTAAACCGACAAGGAATTTATACAATGTGCAATTACATTGCATTCAAATGAATGTGCATCTTTGTTCTTTGCCCTTGGAGTTGCGAAGGGTCGGACCCGGAGGAGTTCTGATTCTGTCCGACTCAGTCAGCCACCAGTGGGGCCACTGCCAGTGCTGTTTCCACTCCGAGTCAACGAGTCCAAGTCGCACTGTTCCTCAATATCAAAAAATTACGACAAATAGAGGCCCAAACTGTGCCAGGTGCCGAAGGAGCCCAAGACTGGACCATGTGGAAAGCAACTACAAGCCGCCAACGACCCAAAGCCTTCAATGACTCGGAACTCTCCTTTGATGAACTTGGTCCTGCCAGTGAATATCAACGTTCAACTCGCATGGAATAGCTGACGGCCACACCCGTTGAGAGCTTTGGACGATGCAAGCCGCTTGATGGGTCAGAGCGCTCACACCCCCAAGCGTGACCTATTCCCGCTGCATTTCCATCCCCACCACTGCATTTACTTGTCCACCATGACTTCCATGTGGGACGGCGCTGGGGGGCGTGGTGCATGGATAAGTATGACTAGTCGCAGCGCACCTTCTTCGTCGTTAAGAACAAACGACAGCTCCGTTGGAAAAGAAAAAGTCGACGTTGATCGCGTACACCTGTTGAACGTCCTTGGTCAGAGCCAGCGGTTCGTATGGGTCTTCCTGGGGTCAATTGTTTGCCTGCCATTCTGCCAGACTAAGGAGAGAGCATACCCGGAAAGCAACGAACCAGGTACTCTTGACCACGCCGCCGACCAGCAACGGGTTTTTGGGCACTCGCAGGCTGGTGGCATGCATGCCGATGTCCAGAAACGCGACACCCACGAAGCGTTCGTCCAGGTCGAACGCCCTCACAAGTATCCAAAGGATCCACGTTAGCTCACGTTGTCACAGACTCCGCTCCCCACCTCTACCTTTTGCCCCACGGATACCGCCGAGTAGCTGTTGATTCCACGTATCGCGGTTACCAGCCCCAGCGCTGTCGCGTATACGTAGCTTTATTTGGTCGGACAATCCCAACTCGGAGATCCAATTCGAAAAAAGGTATTTAACAGACGCGTCTGAGCGCGTTTGACGCGTCGTTATGGTGCAGACTCGGTCCCGGACAAGAAACCCATACCCCACGCGGCCTGCATCTACCACGACGCCCGTATCCCCCACCTCCCTGCCATGCAAGGAGGGAGCCCAGGCAGTTACCGGGCGTGTGCCAAACCCTGGCATACCCCGGCTTTTCATACGCCTGCCTCCGCGGGCACCAACTCCACCATGCGCACCAAGCCCGGGCGTGGATGCACCAAACCTTGGAGCACGCGCCTGGGGTACGCCCCCATCCAGCCCTACTGCTGTGCTGCTGAACCACGGTGCGCACGTAGCCGGGGGCACTGGACGCCAGCTGCATAACCCGAACGTCCAGGGGAGTGCTGCCCCAACGCCGAGCAGCGACCCAGCTGCTGCTGATATCCACGCCATCCGAATAGACACGGATATAGCTGGGGGTGTCAGGGAGGCCATCGCATCCGAGGCCAGGCGCGCATACCTTGGCGAGGGTGACTGCGACCCCGCCAATGTTGACCCCCAGCTGTCCCTACCTGCCCAACCCTCAATGCCCCTGGCTCCCACCATTGATCCCCAGCCGCCCCAACCTGCCCAGCCCTCAATACCCCCGGCTCCCAGCGCTGTGGCCGGCCCTGACTCCTATGGGAGCCTATCCCGTAAAGCAAAAAAGAAGGCACGCCGGCAGCATCAACGACTTTTCCTCAAGGCGAAGGATCCTGGCCGGCCCCGCCCAAGCCTGTCAAAGAAATACGCAGCGCCTAGGCCCTTCTCTGTCGAGTATGTGGCGACGTCCTTTCGTGCTGCCAAGGGAGCCTTTGTCAGCCGCTTGCCTGAGGAGCGAACAGGGCAGGTATGGTCCCGAGAGGAATTGATTTCTAGGTTTGGCTTTACAGAGGTCTCGTGGGACGGAATGTGGGTCACCCACTCTCAACTTTCCCACTCACACCCACCGGTTGTCTTCTATAGCACGCCCATTGCATTAGTTGACCGAGAGGATCGCATCATCGCCATGCTGGCTGGTCGTCCAGGTGACCGTCCAGGTGACTGCTGGGGGGATATTCAGCAAGAGATTAGCCGCCTCTTCATGGAGGTGGAGGGACAGGCCAAGCGGGCCAGCAGAGATGAGCGTCGTGGGGATTTTCTCTCTCTTTCATTTGGGGCATCGTATGGGGGGGGACAGCAGGTGTGTTTTGACTACCGCTGTACCTTGTTTTTGCTAACGGCATGCAGGCCCCAGGTAACCTTACCCACAAAGGGATTAATGCAAAGATGATTGATCATATCAAGGGAAGCCATGCTGTTCAACGAGCAGCTGGCTTCATGTCCAGTACGTTCCTTGACCTAGCCTTTGCTTATCTACTCAACGTAACCACATGGGCCTAGGTTGCTTTGCCATGTATGCACCCAAGGTATACAGGGAGTACCAGGCCCACCTCTCCCAACTTTATGCCCGTTATCCCAGCATGTCAAAAAATTTCTCCAACAGCATCTTCCCCACAGCCACTGCTAACTGCGGCCATCAGGTGGTCACAATTGACCATGTTGACAATACCAATGTCCCGTACGGCTTTTGTGCCGTTCTATCCTGTGGTTCCTACAATCCTTTGAAGGGGGGTCACCTCATTCTATTTGACCTTGAACTTTTCATTACATTTCCCCCTGGTTCTGTGGTTCTCATTCCCTCTGGAACTCTTCGACATGGGAACACGTGCATTGGGCCTGATGAAACTCGCCAATCCTTTACACAGTATTGTCCTGGTGGCTTGCTCCGCTGGGTTACATATGGGTTCAAGCCAGAGAGGGAGGTGGAAAAGGAGGCCCTTCAGCAGTTTATGAGTAGCCATGAACAGCGGTGCTCATACTTGGTGGGGCTGTTCTCAAAAATAAATGAGCTGCAGGCAGATCGGAAGGGGGTTTTTGATTTGAAAGGGTCCCTCTAATCATCTTTATCCTCCTACTTGGTACTTGGATACATTGGATATTAATATACGTCGCAGTATGGAACTCGGGTGGGTCACAGCCAATGTTCTTTGCGCTTGAAGGCTGGTACACCCGAATATAGTCAATCATCATCGTCGCAGGTAGCTGGATGTTAGTAAAGTCGATTCCACCAAAGTTGACCAAGAACCCGAGATTGGCGATGATATGCTGCCAGGAGATCGATCATTATCTCGACACTTACGAAAGTGAGAAGAGCTACCATGGGCTCCTGAGGGATAGGCTGTTGACCGATTTCCGTGAGTGGGTCCACAGCTAGGCCAACATCACTGTCCAGACGCGCTTGTTGTCGCTGATCCACGTGACGTATCCATCGTTGGTCCCGGGGACGTACTCGAAGCCGTACACGCTGTAACACCCTTGGTCCAGCTCGTAACAACTTTGATTAGTGAGAGTCAAGCCGCTCGTAGTTTGTTGATACACCCCTGCACCAAGTCAGCACCCCATCGCTCACAATATCGTGTACGCACCGCCTACGTAGGGATTGAGCACCGTGATGATGTTCAGATCGTAGATGGCATTCAAGTTGTCCGTCGTATTCAAAAATTGATATCCAGCCTGCATCACACTATCAATCGCCGCGCCGCAAGGAAATGTAACATAGGCGCGTTTCATACTTTGAATGGCGCCCATTGCGCAGATTGAGACACCCTCAGAGGAACCCATCGTCAAACAGCGATCGAGCGCAGAACATGCACTAAACCTTGCCGATACCAGCATCCACCGTCGCTTCGAAGATGTCGATTTCAGGCGTTGAGCGATCAACATAGCTACCGTCGTTGCGAACAGGACCCGGATGGGATTCCCTCGGACACGTGCACGCCGACAACCGTTGACCCGGTAAGAAAGACTACGTGTCGTGTTTTAGAGTACTGTGGCACGTAGAGAAAAGAGAGGGTCTACCAAAATACCGCCCTCCGTGGGGTCCCCATTCTCAGTAGCAGCAAGAGGTTTCTTCTGGCCTGGATATGTTTGGTTCGGAAGCGTCCCCACGTCACAACTGTCGTATGGGTATGGCCACTGGGCATATATAAGGACAACGTCAGGCAGAACTCAAGAGACGACCCACCAGGCCCTCCAAGCTCGCACCAAAGCCGGCTCGTCCCAGATTCCCCATCGTCCATCTTCCCAAAGTATCAGACATGTTCTGAATTGCATGCAAAACACACTCACACAATAGGCCACAGACCACTAATACAGTAGTCAGTACACTGTCGCAAGAAAAGGATCGCGTATGCACTGGACATTGTTCGACCCCAGTAGGATGACAGAAACTAGCAAAACATCAGCGACCGCTCACTCGAATCCAGGACACACTCACTCTCGATCAAACCACCCGTGAAGCAAAACTTGTTCCCGGTGTCACAGAGCTCAAGTCCACGCTCCGCTAACATCACATACACTTACCATGACTGAATCTACCGCAGATGTGCGCCTTGATCAATCATTATAGACGAAATGCGTGGCCCACATCACTTACCATGCCGGACCTGTATGTCAAGTTATAATTCGTCGCTGGATCCTGTTTGCTCAGCGTGATAGCCAAGGCGCCGTTCTTAGTTGTCACCGCCATGGGACCATACCGCTCTAAGTCGTTCTATCGCGCCATATCAGCCCACGCTCATAACCTACCACAGACTCGCCGCACTCACTGTGCCCCGGTAGTGAATACTCTGCGCCTCCCAATAGGGATCGTCGCCCGGCCAAAACGTGCGTCCTTCCGTGTTGAATTCGTCTGAAAAGACGAGCTCTAGCATGTCGCCAGACATGCACGACTGCTTGGCGTATGCCTCCTTGGGAGTGTCAACGTCGATGAGGCCGCGGTTGCCGGGGATGACAGGACTGGCCCGTCGCGTTGATACCACCGAGGTTGAATCCGCCCCGTGTCGATTTCTCGTGCGACAAGAGGTGACTCGCGACCGGAAAACCTGTCCACGATCAGTTTCAAAGGGCTACCTATGCTACAACGTCGTATTAAGGACTGTACCCGACAAAGAAAGAGACGTGACTCACAAGAGGGCAATGCAAGTCAACGCGAGAACAAAAAGACAGCCCACTGGCAGGTTAGCGATCCCGCGCGCGGTGCAGATGGACCCGCCCTGGTCACTCCTCAGATCTCGTTCCGGGTCGGGATGGCGTAGGTCATCGTCAGGCTCAGGTGTTCCCAGCGTCAGTGCCGCCACACTCCATTCGGCAGGATCCAGCCTGAGCGAGTACCGTATGTTTTTTCGTTGAGCACTACATAGAAACGACAAGGACGCGCCCTACCTTGTCGGGCAACGAATTCTGCAGTAGAGGCTCCTTGGTCAGCACGTCACACGCACGACTCGGATGCCACGATGTTGAACTCACCAAGTATGGGGACGGACTCGGCGACCTCGACAACATGAGTGACTCCGGGGAGCCCCGCTCCATGTAGTCGCTCGTACTGGCGACAGAAGGCGACTCGGACTGTGGACTTTGAGGGACTGCAAGGTTTAAGTCAGAGGTGGATGCAATGGCACCGTACCCCTGCTTCGCGAGTGGAGCGCTCATGCTGTCAAAAAGAAAGAAAGGAGTTGGACAGTGAAAAAAAGAGAATTAAATGCCAGGGTGGAGCCAAGCCGACACGCGAATCTAACGTAAAAACACAACGATGTGCAAGCGGCGTCGAGGTTTGACAACGCTGCTACAAAGCGCATCTGGAGAAGGCTTGGACGCGACGACGTCCACCCGCATCTTCGGCATGTCCCGCAGAAAGGAAGCTGTCGTGGAATCAATCGCAGCGACCTTGAGCGTGTCGAAGCGGAGCACGCCCTGCCAGTACCAGTGCAACACCGGCGTGACGAATGCAGCCGCAGCCTACAGCGCGAAATACACGACCCGTCATACCCTGCCAACGAAATCGTCAGACTGTGTCTGTCGCCAGCAAGCGTCATGTCACTCGCCTGCGAGGGCTCGCTCTAACATAGCCCCCAAATCACCCCGAAAGGTGGACGGCCCTGTCGTGCCATAGGCTTGAAACGTATCCAGCGCAGTGCCTCCAGTGGTGAGCAATGAGCATCCCAGGGAGCGTATCCCGATTCTTGTCTCCCGTCAGATAGAGCAGTCTGCCAGCCGCGAAGGCAGCACAGATCTGCGACGCCGCCGCTGCTGTCGCGTCTCCAACGACATAAAATGGAGCTGTTCGCTAATCAGCCGAGACGCGTCGCGGTGATCTCCGCATGCGCCCATGGCTACTAGCACCACATACCTTGGATCGCCTCCACAACCAGCGATATCAATCGGAGGGCCTCGTAACATGCTTCGACAGCCCGCTTGCTCGTGACGATCACCCCCGGGCCAGCAAGACCCAGCGCCTCTGGCCCATGGACGATCTTGTCCCTGAGCGCGTCGTTGTGGTCCTTGTGGACGAGCACTGTCTTCAGCAGGGGTGTATACCCCTCGCCTCAAACGCAGCCTCGTACTGGTCCGATCCCTCCTCGGCCGGAGCCCTCAGCAGCAACACGTACTTCATCGTTCCATTCGACAACGAAGGCGCAAGACTCGGAGCCGGCGTGTGCGTTCGGCGAAAGCCAACTTCCCCGAGTAACAGCGCTCGGAGTAAGCCTAATGCTGGGAGATGCTCTTGATTCAAACCACATCATTCTACATGCACTGGCATAGACCAACATAATAACCCGGGTATGTTATTTCACAAGAAGACACATTCACAACCAATAATTTCACCGTAAATTGGTCAATGTATGGAGTCCAGCCGTTTGTTATCGTCGCCGGCTGGTACTGGTAGCCAATTCTGAACGACAGTGCCCCGATTGCATCAGCCAACCCAGCAATCACGAGAAGAAATCAGACGACGCCCACATCATATTTGGAAATCCTTCCCACCAAGAAGTCGCCCATCAAGAAGCTTCCCCATGTGCGTCAGTGCAAAACCCATGCCTTTCCTCCGTAGCCCCATCAACCTCTTTACCGACTGCAGTGGCGAGGTTTGAAAGGTGTACACGCTCGACAATTGGTTTGGCCGATTGTTCGGCGAAATGAATCCGTCGCAGTTGATGTTGATGTCTTCCAGGTCTCTTGCGTACACGCAGAGGAAACGACACAACCGAATATATGCCTCGTAGTCCTTCATGTATAGTTGCCCAGCAAAGATGTTCAGCTGATCCACGAGAGACGAGTCGGGTATCCAGCCAGTAGGGGCAGTGGGAATATCGTGCAACGCAAGGTCGTCACATGGCTTCATGGACTTCGTGACGCGGGGCGTGTACAAATGGAGATGGATTTTGTCGTTTGGCCTGATATAGGGCAGCAACTCGTTGACCTCGTAAGGGCTCAAAATAACCAGCGCCTCGTGGTGCCCTCTCTTGCCGGATGCAACCCACATTACAGGACGCAAGTAGTCGTCCACTTGGTTCGATGATTTCAGTCTTCTCGAAGTCAGCTGTTGCTAGTACGCATGGATTCCAAATTTGCGGCTCGTTGGCAACTGCGGAGGTAACATAGAGCGTATCGAAAACCTTTGGACGTAAACGGAATGAAGCCCGTCTTCACAAAGGCCTCGATATCTGGATGGACCAAATGAATGGCTGGTAGTAGCCTCGAGGGGCGTTCCACTTGTCGCTCGCATTCGACCTCGTGAACCACTTCCCACTCTTGTTCTTCATCCATACTGACATCGCGGAGCGACAACATGCCAAGATTGATGCATCGTTGGTGGATGTCTGGTCGTATTCGATGTCGCGCGAGGGGCATAGAGATCTTCTAACCCCTTTGCTTCTGGCTGGAGCCACGTATTCGACAGGTCCTTCGAAGGGAGCTCGTCGCGACAGAAATCGGTCCAAGCACTACAACGGGACGTATGATCCACCCCTTGCTGTGCCCAGTGTGGTGCCCGTTGTTTGGTATCGTCGCATGTCTCGCGTATCACCCATTGCAATATGTCCATAGCATCGATAGCATCCAGAGGCCCTTTGCGAGCGACGGAGCGGATACGTCGATCAATCTCGAGAGGGGCGAAAAACATGAGGGGGTGCCCGTTAGCAGCTATTCCCTGGTGGTGAGTAGACGGCTTGCCTCAGAGTCACAATCTGGGTGTCGAGCACTGCGAACTGGTCAAGAGCAAGACAAAACCGGATGGTCTGAATAACCCTGGGTTTGTCCCGTTGTCACCGTCAGCTCACCCGCCTGCATGTATGCGCGATGATGCAAAGGGTATCCTGAGCCCTGCAGGCTGCGGCACGACCTGGACAGGACGGTCACCCCAATAGCCACTCAGAACACAGCGCCATGGTGTGATGGGTTAACGTTACCGGTAGGAATGTTTACATGGAGGTATTCAAGAGGTATACGTAGTTTTAATCGGTGTGGAGGGAATGAAACAGGTCGTGCAGCTCAACCTCTTCACCACGGTCAAACGGATCACCCTGTTTGAGGAATGAGAGGTAGGCCTCAAAGTCGAGGAGGTCGTACAGGTGTAGGACCGTGTTGGCAATATTTGTCGCCATGGGGAGCGTTTCAGACGTTAGAGTTGGCCCATTCTGAGCTGTGTACATGTCGTGGTGTACGACCATGCCACAGAGCGCGACAATGGAGCGTTTATAGAGCCCTGGGAGGTCGTTGAGCATGTCACGCCGAGTATGAAGGCGTGACTTACTCCTCGATTTCGGCAGAATGGTGAGGGATATCACCAGCCGGCAGAGGGTCTCCAGTGTGCCCCTATGGGTGTCGTTCGTGATGAATTTGCCGTGGGTCTTGTCTGCCCACCTCGACAGCTCTGTGAGGTGCATGGTGTCGAGGTTGAAGTAGTGTCCCCCACGCGAAAAGCCTGCGATTGGCGTGAACACGGCGTGATGTTTTCCTGGCGGCATAATCCTGAAGCGAGCTCAGCGAGGATACGATGAGCAGGCGTGACTCACAAGAGGGTGCCGGGGTAGAGGGTGATTGTCTCAGCCTTGATCCGACCTTTAGGGTCGTCAAGGCGGAACTTGTCACTGCTGAGATTTGCAAGGAAGTTGCCGATTTCGTCTCTGGTAACGCCAGAGATCTTCTGCACGGACCAAAGCTTCACGCCAGACTCCATGACAAGCCAGGTCCCAGCACCCTCGGCATCATGGTGGCCAAAGGTCAAGATGGCGGCGTGGTGAGGGAGACCCCACGACCGCACAGTCCAGATGTCGGGTGGAAGATTGCTTTTGTCGATTGGAGAGAGGTTTTGCGTCTGTGCCCACCCGAGTGAGAGACCATCGTCAAGTTTCCTAGTGACAGACGAGTCACACATGAAACAAAAAAAAAAGACATAGCAACTTACTGGAAAGGCCAGGGGGCGCTGAGCTGTGGCAGGGGGAACCCCAGTGCAACCCTAGACACCTTAACGTTGGTGATGTCATCCACGAACTCTTGGACGGTGGTATCGACGTATGGCTGCGAAAAGTCAGTGACGCGACGGGCCATGTCTAAAGAGCTGATAGGTGAGCAAACGAGGAGCAAAGGTTTATGCTCACCATGGGCCTGCACCATTCGGTTCGGTGAGATGCCGAAATGCTCCTCAAGGTGCTCAGCGGTGAGGTCGAAGCCATGAGTGTCGACGTACCCCTCGACAACAACAACCTTGTCCTGCGACAAGGCCTCTCGGGCGAGCCTGAATAGCTGGAGCTTGTCGACGTTTTTGTTGAGAAAAACAACGAGTGAGCTTCCAAAAGTGGCTGTTGGGAGCTTCGCCAGCAACTTGGTATAGGCGGCATCGGTATTGAGAACGTTACGGACACGCCGTTTCTTGTCTCGAGTTTGCAGGAACGGCAGCACGGTCGTGTGTCCGCTTGTCCACTGGATGGTTTGTGCACGTGAGTGGACTTGTATGCCGTGAACGCCAGTGACAAGGTCTAGCTGGCATGAGGTTGCACCGATGCTCGACAGCCTTTAAACAGGCTTAAGTGGTGGAAGAAAGAGGTAGGCGTGACTTACGGGGATATGGCCGGTGGCGTGTGCGGCTCGTCTAAGCTGTCATCCCCATCGCGTAGCATTAGCAAGCAAAGGAGGCACCAAAGTGGCGTGACTCACACAGGCCCAGAGCTACCCTTGTAGGTTTGAGAACGGGACTGAAGACTGAGTGCTCTATAGACTGTCAGCCTAAGCATTTGCACAAGCAAATGTCTCACCCAAGACGGCCCTTCACAGACTCGTTGTCATTGGGGATAAACGTGGACCCTCGGTGTGACCTGTCGTCGTCTTCTGTAGGAAGCTCCCTGTATGGTCGTTTAGAGGGTGATGGGGTGACCACAAGTAAGCTGACCTAGCGTGACTCTCCTCAACGTCATGGTCATTGTCGTACCTGTCATCAAGGTAGGCTGGGGTGCTGATGCTGTTCCCCGACAACTTGGAGATGGATGTGAGTCTCGTGTGAGCATGCAATGGGACACGCTGCGCTTGTTGTTCTGCCAAAAAGCTATGACAGTGGGGGAATTGAAAGAGAAGAGTAACGGGTGTGGCTCACCTCCCATGCTCCCCTGCCTCGCTGCCGTCCACATCGTTATCAAGGCTATCCTCGCTCTCTTCCTCGCCAACATACTCGTCATCACCAAGGTCGTCCTCATCCTCGCTCGTGTCAACGTCAACGTCCTCATCCTCGCTCGTGTCAACGTCAACGTCCTCATCCTCATCGTGAGTAAGACCCTGGTGGTCCTCGTTGTCGGTATCGACATCTTCATCCCCACTTGATGACGCAGCGTTGCTGGGCAGTTTTCTGCGACTCTGAGCGAGGATGGGGTGATAAAAAAAGTGTGCTGAACCCACCGTAAGCGAGGCCTGGGCCTCAGGCGTGATTGTTCTTGCCGCACTTTGTCATCATCCCCGACATGCTGTCCATGAAACACCAATTGCACCCGACGCTGTCTTTCACAAAGGCATCAGAGCAGATTGAGAGGATTAGCAGGCCACAACTCACTGGGTGGGGCTTGGCTCTGGATCTTCCTCTGACTCAATGTCCTCCTCTTCAGACTGGGTGGGGATTCGCCTACATCGCCATCAGCTACTGGCAGAACCTGAGGTCATCCAAAAAAAAAGAGGCTCACTTTCGTTTTCTCGAAGTAGGCCGTGGCTCATCAGAGTCAATAGCCTGGCCTCTTTTCCGTGCCCTGTCGCAGCATGACAGTCAGCGAGGTGGGGCAGAGATGACAGCAGGAGCTCACATATAACGCTTATGGTACGTGGCGCATTGTGATCGGTATTCTTTTGGAGCAGTGGCTAGTCTGAGAAAGTGTCAACGATGCAATGCGATCGGCAACAATCAACGCTTACAATCTTTTCCTCCGCCTTTGTTGGCGTGCGTTTGCGAGGGCACGGCTATGCTTGCACTAGGTTGGTTGCATGAGCGAAGCAGATAAACGAAAAACGGCGACTCACCTCCTCTGGAGTCATGTCAGCGACCTTTTTTTTGCCCATGGTAGTAAGTATCGGTTTTGGGTTGGAGACAAACGACGGTGTAATGCTACTCAAATGTAGGGCGGTCACATGAGGTTGACCTAAGCAATGTTAAGTCACGCCACTAGTGTTGAGTCACGCCGTCTATAAAGAGTGTCACGATGCTTAAATAAGCACAAGCTGAGGCTGTTGATGGTTCCAATTCAGCCACCATCTTCAATGCCTCTTCGGTGACAGTGTCAGGGGTGTTGTATTGGATCCAGTGCCTGTATGTACTTACCCCATGACCCACATTCTCAGTGCTATGTATCTGTCATCCACATGGTATTCAGCCAACAGCATCGATCACTCATAGTACTTATCGGTGCTGTTGCATTTATAGCCCTGTTCACCTGTCTATCAAATATTATATCCACCTTCAATCACAATCTACACACTGGGACTGAACAGTAATATGTCTCTCGGATGGCAGGTCCGTGGATCGGGGATCGTCGTGTCGTGTGAGATCACATGTATGATGCCAGATGTATGACATCCGCGTGCGCCGCTTCGCCGTGTGGTGAGATTGAGAGGTGCCCGACCTGGCCACCAGCAGCATGCTCGAGACGATAAATACTGGGCTGTAAAGCTGGCACATGAGTAACGCCGGGGGTGGTGTGCCACAAGCAGTGGTGGTGGGACGTACTCTTCAAAGACCTTGCTGCCCCATTTGAGTTGGCTGATGGGCACGATCACCGGGATGACAATCGCAGGGACGACGACCATTCGTACGAGGTAGGTGACGACCACTGGGAGCATCTCGCCCGGCGGGTTTGGTGTGTGTGCACCAGGGGCAGCCATCCCTTACGATCGGGCCTAGTCGACCGCCACTTCAGCTGGCGGCGATGGCAGACCGGGCTCCACGTCCATAGCGGCATCTCGGGCACCCCTGGCCCGCAGCTTGGCTCACATGTATGCGGACCATGAAGACGTCACCAAATGCGCCGATCAGCGAGAGGCAGGTCGTGGATGAGTTCAACGGCTCCGTGGTGGTGAAGTATTGTGGCATGCAGCGCTTCTCGATGTGCTTGCCTTTGTGGGGCCTGAGTGGACCTCCGCCGGACCCTTGTGCTTGGACTCGCCCTCCCAGAACCAACCACCGAGGACGAGGAGGGTGAGAGGGACGCTACACCCACCTGCACTCTCGAGGGCGCTGGTAAAGGGGGTCACTTCGGCTGATTTAGGGGGGACGGGCGGTACAAGTACGCATACAGGGGCAAAGAGGCAATCAACAGCGGGAAGAGGGATGTGGGCGTGGCGAGGGTGCGTTTAAAGATGAATGGGCGGGCGGGGCGTTCCTACTGGTGGGGATGAGGTGGGTGCTGGTGTAAGGACGTGATCCCCAGTTTCCATGGACGTCGAGGTGTTCTGCCAGTGAACGGAGAGCGATAGAGTCTTCGGAGTCGCCTTCAGTGGTTTCGAGGTCGTGGGAGTCCTCACTTTCAGACTGATCGCCAAGAGAAATCGGTACGTTGGGGAGGTTGGAGTGAAAATGAGCATGCGGGTGAGAATAGCGATGGTAAGGGGCACACGCGTGCGGATGGCGCGTGTTTGTCACACGCATTTGTTGCAAGGGGTATGCAACTCATAATCGGTGAGTGGCGCAGCAGAAGTAAGCTTGGGAGCGTCGACATCGCGGTAAGCGGTTGGTGGAGGGGGATCAGGTTTGTCGGCCTGTGGGAGAAGGCGAACGCTGTAGGGTTAGCAACGCTAGAAAAGAGAGCTATGACGCCAAGGATGGGGAGTGGATCGAAAGACTCACGATCATGCCCAAGGTGCTAAATACGACGAGATAGGTGAGGGAACGACCAAACATGGCATTGATGGTATCATCTGGGCCACATTTTAGGGGGGGAACGGTTGTCATGAAGGATTGCATAAGGGCGGTGGCGAGTGAGTTCGAGTTCATGAACGTCATGATAGAAGCGGCAGTGGCAAAGTTTCTGGGTGAGGCTGAGAGGAGAAGCGAAAACAAAGTGAGAAAGACGTACACGTGTGAGTGCCTGAGACGACATGCGCAAGCGAGCCGGTGAGTGATGAGAGCGGAAAGACCGGTGACGACGACGAAGATGGGAATGATTAATAACCCATAGCTGTTGTACTTTGGCTAGAGGCAGCATCAGTACAGTGTCGGGTGGCAAGAGAGTGGACGAATGTGTGAGGAAGCAGGCGACTTTGGAGAAGAGGGGGCGGGTGTGAAGAGAACAGCGTTGATATGGTTGAGCGCCCGCATGGAGTTAACGAGATTAGGGTGGTGCGAATGTCGGGGATACCATGGAGGCGTGTTTGTCGATTGAGAAAGAAGGTAAAGCCGGCGAGATAGAGGAGAAATACTTGAAAGAATGACTCGGAGCGAGAGGGTGTGTATGTTAATTCTGAGACACTTACCTGAAATACAGTGAAGAGAACATGTTGAATGGCCGACATTGCCGACAACATGTGACGGACTCAGAGTACTACTTGCTGGCATCGCATGTATGTATACGCAACCTACCTATTCCTATTTCCTGCACAGGATGGCCCATCCTGTCCCAGACACCTCCTGCCCCAAGATAAAGAGCAAGATGGTGAGCAGAGGGTCGGGGAGGCGGCTAGCAGGGTGTTGGGAGCATCAGGAGATGGCGGAGAGGTCATGGACGACCCAGGAGGACGCGTAGGCCATCTGATAGCCTATGCATGCAGAATTGACATGCTCCGCGGTGAGACCACGACCAGTCAGACGGCCGACTTGGGAACCTACCCAGAAGGTCAACCAACATGTGAAAGGGGTAAATACACACCTGAGCACGCCATAGACGACCTGGGAGGCCACAACGCCAACATCCTGGACCACCAGACAGCGCTGACGAGACGAGCTTGTTGGGAGCTGACACTCTGAATCCTGCACCAGGAAGCCTGGGGTAGAAAGCATCTGGGACGCCATCCTGCACGGGTAATGATATTAGGCTGCATTTAGGCGGTCCCAGTGTCGAATGTGAGGTAGCACCGTGTCTCCGATCGAGGATGGCCCATTTTGTCCCAGATGCCTCGGGCTGCCCCACTAGTGGTGGCTGTTCAGAGCAATAGTGCTTCCGGTGCTTCCGACGCCAGCCTGAGGTGTTGTGGTGTGGGGTTACGGTAGTAGGGAAGCCTCCCACATGCACCTACTTATTGGTGAAGGGCCTTAATCTGTGTTTCAATATACAGCGCTGTTATGTAGACCTATAATCATTTTTTTTTGGGAAGGCACTTAGCATCTACCGACGACCGCCTAAGCTAGTCCAATTAGATGTGGGCACAAGGCGCATGGGTCATAGCCACCAAAGCGGCACTCAGGCTCAATTCGGTACCAAATGGCTAAAGGCTACCACACAGTCCGGAAGTTTTTACGCCTACTTCCAGGAGGAAATCCATTTTATGGAGACATCACGTGAAGAGACCTATAATCATGATAGATTGAAAAGTCCGACAGTGAATTACTCGTCTATTAAGGATTGTGCGCCGGCAGACGAGGAATGCCCCTCACTGCTTTACCCTCTAACCTGGCTGCAGGTAGTGCATGGTCTTTAGAATTACCATGACCACCTTTGTGAACGGCACATGCTGTAGCGATCCAGGCAGCAGGGTAGGTTGACTTGAGATAGCTAAAGTGTAGATATGCATCGCTTTCTAGCCTGTCCAGATATTTAGCCAGATGCATATTCTGGAATGGGTCTGATCTTTTGAAAAAGCCATCCTCCCACTCCTCTACGGCCTGTATGATCTGACCGATGCCAAGGAATTAATAAAATATAGCAATAAGCCATGTTGCTAACACACCTTTTTGACCGCAATGGCAAATATTACTGGGGAAAACCCCCCAGGAGGTGGATAGGAAAGTTGTGGGGGTCCTTGGATACCAAATGCAACGGTACGAGAAACTTCAAGAAGAACTTGGTCGCTGATGATGTCTGTCTGTAAGGAGTTTTAACTTCCATGAACACGATGCCATCAGCAACTTACGGTGTTGGCTGCATCTGGGCATTTAACATACGGCATGTTCTTCAAGATCCTTTTGACCGCCTTTTCATTTTGATCCTTTGCATCAGATCCCTGGCCTCCTAGCCCATAATACTGACAAACAAGTGCACGGGAGACGATGAGAGCAGTGGGTTCATTGAGTCTGCCAACAACGAAAGGTGAGTGGCAAGCACTGCTATCCCTAGACCATTCTTCATCACCAGCCATCAAACCATACAAGGTTTGAAGCGCTCTACTTGTTTCTAGGTATATTTTTGCTGTATCTTGTGACATCCTAAGCGCCCGAGGAATTACCAGTATACGGCCATAGTGGGTGTTACTAGTGGCTGTTTCATGCTGTCCTTGCAGATCCATTGCAGAAGTGTCCCTTTGCTTACGGAGAGGCTGGGCTAACCAGGGAAAGAATTGCCGATAAACAGCAGTATGTAGGTTTCGCAAAAGACTGCATGTAAGGCGAATGTCAAGGTCTTTGGTATGCTCTTGAAGGATGCGGTTGATCGCTGAACCGTTTAGCAATGAGTTTCTTTCGATGGCCTGTGCGGCATTATCGTTTGAGCCTGGGGAATAGGAAGATATCGGAGTTGCACGAATGAAGATGTATGTATCGAAAAGTGGGTGAATAATGTTAGCTTGTTGAAGAATCGTCGAGAAAACACTCTTGAGTATGCCTAGGAAATAGGTAATTGAAGGAGCTTGAGCAGGTGATATGCCCCATAGGCATTCCTTGAACATCCTTCCTCGTTGCTTTGCACGTGGATTTCCAAGAGCAGGGGTATTTTGTACCAGGAAAAAACTGCGACCGTAGCCTTTTGTGACGTTATGAGAAACTTGCAGAGACTGGTACTGAAAATCCCTTGGGGGGATGCCGCAAGTCAATGTGAATGCTGCAGTAATTGATGAGAGAATTCGATCATGATGTTGGAGCCAAGTCTTGGCATCAGCAACAAGGAAGTCACCAGCAGCAGAGGTGAGAGGAAGGTGTTGGCCATGGGGATGACGCTTGCTACGCTTTGATAGTAAAGCGGCCAGGAGCTGGTCACGAAGTGGTTGTAGGATATGGTGATTTGCAGGTTGGGAGAAAACAGAGACATCAGAGAGATCGTCGGTGAGCTTTTGCCACTGAAAGTTGAGATACGCCTCTATGCATTCTGGTGGAAGACTGGCCTGGATACGCCGATCTGTCTCCGTAATTGCTTGTTTGGCAAGGTACGCAATCTGAGAGAATGCTAAGTGGGTTGGTGGTCCACCTGCATTGTGGATGATTACACCTTGACCATCGTCCATGAAAATAAACCCGCTAAGCATGCCGCTGGGTTCTTCTCTGGCATGCTTTGCAGTGATGAACCAAACATATTTCATGTGGCCATACGGGGTAGGTTTCCCATAACGCAGAAAGCTATCACGCTCTTCTCCAATATATCTAAAAACGATGGGAGTTTTGAATGCATGATCATGATGGGTTAACAAGACTCACTGGAAAATGCCAGTCGTCGATGAGACGGTGTCAATTTCAATTCCAGCAGCATATATATCTCTAAAGTTCTGCACTAGATACCTATTAGCTGGGCGCAAGAATGAACGTTGGGGTACACACGTCTAGTAGCAAGGCTTGACAAGTCTGGTCCTCCATCCAACTCGTTATCTAGAGCACTCTCAGGCTGATTTTCTTGAGCAACTTCCTCCAAATCTCTTTCTAAGTCAGAGATAACATCTTCATCCACCTCTGGGTCTTCCTCCGCTGGTTCAACTTCATCGGGTTCAGTGAAAGAGCTGACCATCTCCCCAGATTGTGCGAGACAAATTCTGGTTTCAAGAGAAGGTTGGTAAAGGGCCTGATTGAATGGAATGAAGGCGTTATGGGACTCCTCTTGGAGGCGGGCATAATGGACGATGATGGCGGTAAATCCATGGGCCATCATGGCACAATAGCGGGTAATAGCATTGGCATCCCGAAATAGCCCACCGGGTAACGAGGACATAAGAATAAGCACAATATCTGTAGGAAAATCAACAAGATCCATCTGGGGAATGCTTCGACGAGTCATTCTGGCCAAAAGCTCGTGTAGCAAGGAAAGGAGCTTTGTTCTCTCCAACGGCTCGTCGATCTTGCCTGCCATAAGATATTCATAGAGGTGAAACAACTCTTCCATAGATTCTTTGCCGTTGGCCTTGAAGAGAATGTCTGGAAATGATCCTAACGATGCAAGGGATGGATCTTGAAGAACGGTAAGATGCAATACCCTCAAAAGCATTGCAAGCGTCGATGTGAGAGGTCGACGATAGGCCATGTATGATTCCTGGTTGAGTTGGTTGTATTTAGCTTTGGATCTATGCATCGTTGATAAGCTGCCTAGCATTGTATTGGAAATTGGGGTTGAAAACATACCCGAAATGTATGTAACTTCGAAGATCTCCATGTTTGTGATCGACATAGGCGTTTGCATCTTGCAGATAACCATCGAGCAGCTGATGGAGAGCTAGAAGACCAAACTCCAAGCGCTGATCACAGCCTTTCAAGGACAGTACTTTAGCTCCTGTTGGTACTTCCACGAGCAGGCGCAACCTATCCAAGGAGGACCCTGTTTGCTGTATCCACTGTCCCCAACGTAGTGTTTGTAACCAATCTGCAGAGATTGGTGCTGGCCGTGAGCTGTTAGAGCCTGATGGGCTGGGGACGGAGACAGGATGCTCAGGCATTTGAGCTGCCGGTGGAGGGGGAATGGTGGAGGGGAATTTCGGTGGAAGGACAGGAGGTGAGTAACTCTTGTCGAAAATGATGACAGTTAGAGACTGGGGGTCCTTCTGGGAAATGGACCTATAATAGGGCTTGAGAATGTATCTTTCTTCCAGCTTAACCTTTCCTCTATATTGTTCCAAGGTTTTCTCTCCACCATGATCTCGTCTAATATGGCTCCACATAGCTTTGTATCGTCTACTGTCACTGTCACCCATAGCACGCCAGGTGGAACAATCGAAGATGGGACAGCGATATGCCAGGAATGGCTGGCCTAGCCCAGGAATGGATTGAGTGGGAAGTATGGGTAGCGGAAATTCAGTATTCTCGTTGGGAATTGCATGGGTCTCTAGGATATGGTCCAGAAGTGTTTTTAGTAAAGTCTGGGGAAACATTGTGCCCTTCGGCCGGTGAACCTCGTGGCGATGAATATGGCGAGTTAGATGGCGAGGATGGACGAGGGTTGAAAGTGAACTGCATATAAAACCCCACTGTGTATATTCCAGACCCAGGGAGATAAGAATGGGACATGGTTGCATGATGGGAAATGGGAATGAACCAGATGTCGAATCAACGTGGGATCGCAGGGTGCATACTTGGCCTTGTATATTGCATACTATGAGCTCAGGGACAGGAACAATGGTAGTCAAGCCATACTGCCTTTGAAACAGATTAGCAGAGTTTTGATGGTGCGAGTGTGCTCACCTTTTATTTCCCTGCCTCAAATCCTTGGGCTCTAACTCAGAATCCTGTTCTTCTTCCTCGGATTCTTCTACTTCCTGATGAACATAACTCTCATCATCCGAATGGCTATCTCCAGGACTTTCTAGGCCACTGTGACTACTGGGATGGTCCTTGAACCAAGAGGACATATCAAGTTTCCGAAGTACCACCCCATCAAACACCACCTTTCTTGTCTTCCTAGCCGCTTCGGTACTTTCAGTGGGAGTACTTCTTTTCCTGCCAACTATAGGAGACACAGCGACAGACTCGCTGGGCTTGGACATGGTGGGTGAGGACACAGGGTACAAGAGTAGTCAGAAATCCATCATGCCAGCGGCAGTAAATTCCACTTGGGATGGCCAGGGCCTTCCTCTTGCTGGACAAAAACGGAAGTACCCGTCTTAGCGTCGCGTGTCAATGTGTCTTTCTGTCAAAATCACCATAAGCACCATTTCATCAACAACGAGAGTAAATAAACCAGTTTATCTTCGCACTCTGTCCCATACTTGTTCATGTATATCTCCGATGGTCTTCAATCATTGGGCCAAGGAGCCTCATACCTCGCGCGACGCTCCAAGGGACTCTTGTAAGAAGACACATAGCGAGTCTATCAATGTGTCAAGGATTGCATCTAAGATGACTGAGGGCGGCAACTTGCGATCTCACTGGCATGAATCTAGGAAACAGTCCAGCCATGACGTCCCCCTGCAACAAAGTCAACGGTATAGTGGAGGCTGAGGTCTATCCAATTCAGGGTTACGGCCTAGAGTAATCAAAATAAGAGACAAGGTAAAGAGGCGATGCACAGGCAGCCTACAAAGCGGGAGACCAACAAACACTGCGTTTGGAGTCCTGCAGATGACTTTTTGGGTGGTACTCAACACGTGTACACTTCTCCACTTTAAATGCCTCTGCATTGGTATATACATACAACGGTGCCTGTAGAATCAACCCCCTTACCTTGTCCTGTAGGATCGAGAATTTCAGAAAATGATGGCTATCTTGTCTATGAGATTAGGATATAAGACTACTACCGGTGTGACTCGTGACTACTACCGGCGGCGTGACTCGTGACTGCTACTGGCGTGACTCGTGATTGTTATAGGCATGACTCGTGACTATCACTGGCGTGACTCACAGCTGTTATCGGCGTGACCCGTGATTGCTACTGGCGCAACTGTTGTTGGCGTGACTCGTGACTGCTACTGGCGTGACTCGTGGTTGTTACCGGCGTGACTCATGGTAGCACTGTTATGCCCAGGGGTCGACCAATCGACCCCTGGGTATACTCCAAGGTGGCACTGCTTATACCCGTACCCGTACCGACACCCATACCCAACATACTCACGGATCAGGCATGGATGTGTGGGGAGCTGCTGCCCGTATGGCATCACATCAACGTTGTCTGTCGTGCATGTTGTCGTCCTTGTCACTGGGTGGGCCGTGTGTGCATGCATGCGTCATCCTCGTCCTTGTTGGGCAGCATGGCATGTGTACACGCCGTTGTCGTTGTCGCCACTGGCATTTTAGTGGCAAGCTGTGACGAGGAGTGCGACAGTGACGAAGCGCACACGTCAGGAGTACCTAGGCATCATGAGGATACCAGGACATGTTGAGCGACCTATCAAACATGTCAGAATGAAAGCGGAAATGATCTGAGCAGGGGGAGAACAAGAACTCACCCAGGAGAGCTTAGATCGAGCTTGACAATTTAAGACACTACATGGACGTGACGGCAGTGTCAGAAACATGCTGAGGATGAGAAGAAGCTGCTAAGCATGTCAGAATGTCAGCACAAATATCTGAAGCAGGGGGGGGGTCAAAACCTACCTGTGAGAGCCTCAGATGATCCAGGCAATGTGGATGGTGACGTGGATGTGACAGCAGCATCAGGGCATGTCGAAAATGCTGGTAACTGGCCGATAAAGGTGCTAAAATGCATCAGACTATCAGCTCAAACAATCACAGCAGGGTGAGGAGAACTCACCAGATAGACTCCAGAGCAACCCAGACAACCCGAATTGCGACGCGGCAGTACAAGACGACTTCCCCAGCATCATGAAACGTCCTAGAGATAATCAGAACGAGCACGCCGACAAAACTAGTGCACCAAACCGAAATATGCCCCAGTGAGACCCTAGAGGCGACCAGGAGGTGATGGGCAACGTTGAGCGTGATTCAAGCGGCCGAAATGATGTGAAATGACCTAAGGGGTGAATCCAGGGACATAGGGAACGAGCACGATGTCGAAATGAACGCGCTACATCGAAATCCAGGTCTGGGAGGCCACCGGGGCAAGTGGAATGTGTTGGGGGCCGATGAGCGTGATTAGACACATCAAAATGATGCGAAACGTGTCGGATACAATGGGAAAGAATGTCGGATGAATGGCGCAACGAGCGGCGCACGCTGCAACTCGAAACGAGTTGAAACGCGACCGCTAGCTGAGCACCAGGTAAGTCAGTATGAGTAGCGCCGAAACACCCTGAAGTGTTGAGGCCATATTTTGTGTCGTTGGCTGAGTCATGGCAGTGGAGAGAGAGGGGCCCAGGGTGAGGTTGAGGGTTGTCAGAAAGTGGTGAGGGTGTGTTGTTGTACATGCCAGCGTCTGTGAGTCATGGTGAGAAGTGAGTAACAAAGTCCGGCGACTCACCAAATGTGGAAATACCCGTACCGTAACTGCACCCGTACTCGTAACCCGCACAGGTATGGCCTAGAATTGATGACAAGTCCCGACGTTGGGCACCGAGTCTTCGCCTCTGTGAATCCTTACTATCTCATTGTTGCAAATGGCACGTAGATCAGCAACAAGATATTTTTTGCAATGAAACATTTATTTGCCATCATCAACCATTTCTTTCGCAACAGGGTTTCTAGTTTCGTGATGGCATTTATATTTTGTGATGACATACATTATTTACCATGATGGGGTTGATTTTTGCATGGTTTATTTTTGTGCAGAAATTCTGTCATATGGACGAACTGTGTTTATCAAAAGCATCAAGTACTTCCCATCATGGTCAAAAGTGGTTGTTCGTAAAGAAATGAACATATATCAGCCATGATATACAAAAAGTACTGCAAACTGGGAAAGGAGAGTACACAAATTTAAATAACACTGTGACAGCGCTCAGTAAATTACACATGCTTGGGTCAATATCAATAGAATGTAGGAGGCACTGAAAGAAGTAGTTGGCCTGACAGCCGGCAGGGGTTACTGAATATCAAAGGACAGAAGGTGAATCTGGTAACTTGGTGAGATTTCAAGCTGGGAAATCGGTTGTGATGGCTTACTGCTTCAAGGATCCAAAATCTCGACACTCTTGTAGGTGACCTTGGAGATAGACAACATGAACCTACCTTTCGCACTCTGTGTGTCGCCAAGATCATAGAGCTTGCTGAGTGTCTTCTGCGCAGCCTCTTCCCCAAGTCCATCCACCACGTCACGTCCTAACTCTTCACAATCAAGCTGAATATCAGCAAGCTGAGCCACGATCAACCGCTTCTTGACCAATGCCCGGCACCACAACAGGTGAAGAGCTTCCTCCGTCATGGGCAGTTTGGATGGCAATATCTGGAGATTATGCAATGGTCGATATCAACTTATCCACACATACTCTGAATAAATTTCATACCGGAGCACAGGTGCGCAGTATACTATTGTGACGAGCCACGATGAGTTCCTCTGCTGTGCATCTAGTTTTGTCACAACTGGCACCAAGGGAGGCCACACCCGATGCTTTATTTACTTTCGGGGGACATAGATCGAGTGGTTGTTTGTACAGAGACATATCCTCTGGAAAAAATCCTGGAGGGGGAGGAGCTGGTGGTGACGTGACAACGAATGGCTGGAAGTCTGACTTGGAGGGCATAGTTGTCGACTTGCAGTAGTCCTGAGCCTGCTAACTTGCTGGTGTGGACTATTGGTCGGTATGTGGATGATAAACGTCACCGGCAGGCCTCAATTGTTATGGACTCGGAAGAGAGTAAGGGCTTACTCACACTACTAATAGTATGGCAGGCGTATTGCCTCCACATTACCATAATACCAAAGGCAGACAGAGTCGCTTTGAGTTCTTCACCGAAAGTAGGAGGTCGGAGTTATCGCTTCTACACTATATTGGCAAAGAAGTCATGGACCGTGCCTGGGCCAGTGACCGCCAATCAGCAAAATGTCGAGCGTCTCAGTAAGCCCGATGCTCCACCTCAACACATCTCCATTCCTGTGTACTCACAATGCTACTAATTGTACGGCAGGCCCGGGCGTATCACCATAATACCAAAGGCAGACAGAGTTGCTTTGGATTCTTTACCCAAAGTAGCAGATCAGAGTTATTGCCTCTACACTATACTGGCAAGGAAGCCAGCCATGGACCATGTCCTGGCCACCGCTAATCAGCAAAATGTCAAGCATCTCGGTAAGCCCAATGCTCCACCTCAACATATCTTCATTCTTGTGTACTCACAACACTACTCATAGTACGGCAGGCGTATTGCCTCCATATCACATAATACCAAAGGCAGACAGAGTCGCTTTGAGTTCCTTACCCAAAGTAGCAGATCGGAGTTATCACCTCTGTGTGAATCCGCACACTCTCGGCAGAGTGGGGGTAGAGGGTGGGTGACAAAAAGTGAGATCACCGCTGACTGCCTGAGCTGGCTGGCAGCAAGGGCTTAGCTTCTCACGCAGATGGTAGCCTAGTACATAAGTGGGAAGGTGGAGCGGCACAGGCTAGGACACAGCGTGTACATAATATGTAGTTAGGCAAGCTGAGCACGCACACAATACCTCATCCCCCACTCCGCCGAGAGCGTGCGGACTCACGCAGATCTTTGTCAGCCTTCTATTTAATTTACAGCTTTAATTCCGACTGTCAAAGACATGCCAGTATGTAGATACCTCCTGAAAGACAATAGATGGCGTAGACTGTGCAAAATAAATCAGAGTACTGCACAGTATGTGTATGGCATTCGGTGCATTCCCCTTATTGTTGTCATTCCCACCACTCTGTCGTTGCCCTTGTCTGCATTGCATGTCAAAGGATTGGGCAGTAGTCACGGTGCTAATATGTGGCATCTGGCAAGGGTGGCCCAGGTGTGAAGCATGTGGCACACCTTCTCATTATCATGTCATTGACAGTGATTGTTCATCGACAACATTGCATTGTCTCCATCGCTATTCACAGTGGCAAGGGACAGGCAGGTGGTCTCATAGGGTGCATCACATGCACCACTGGCACTGGCATCATTGTTGTTGTCCTCACCGTTGCATGGCCCATGTCATCATCACCTTTGTCCCTGTCCTTTGGACGGGGGTGATGGCAGCATGCGGAACAGATTGCTAATGACAATGACAATCAAGGGCTTGTTGATAATGTGGCATCGTTGTCATTGATGTGTGGCAAGGGATGGAGTGGAGTGGTTGCGTGTAGTCTCTTTGCATGGCAAATGGATGGGTGGTGTTAGTACCATCGTTGTCCGAGCTGCCCTGTCCTTGTCTCATCCTTGTACATGCATCGTCACCAACACTAGGTCGTCATTGTTGTCATCAGCGTGTTCTCTCCATCATTCTTAGTGTGCAACGAAGAAATGGATTCACACACGCAAAGGGTTGGGGGGGCTGGAGTGGCAATGGTTGCATAAGGGCATTATAGACCACGGTGGTCACATGGGGCAGTTGATCACATGCCATGGCATGTAGTTGTCATCGCCACCTACAGAGGCTGAGCCATTACCTCACCCAATGAAGACATTAGCTATGACACAAAGATGACGTTGCGACAATGTCGCAACAACTTGAACACAACTCCAATGGATGACAATACAAGCCTGAGAATCACAATACCATGGTGTTGACAACCATGGGTCATTGAAGCATCACCATGACCGTCAACAATCCCGGTAACAGTAGCCAGAAGGAGACCAACACGGACAAGACATTGACAGCAACGTGATGTCAATGACCTGGTGCCTTTGACCATGCAAGTGGTGCAACATGAGGTGTGCACAAGCAACGGTGGCAGAAAGACAGGATGAGGACGAGATGACCGAACAACGACCACCGTATTGAAGACGATGAGGGCGGCACTGCTGCGGCACACATCGCTTCAAATTCTACTACTATGTGCTTTCATCTGTTTTGTTGGCACTCTTGCATGCTTTAACTGCTCATCAAGTGATTTTCAGCAAATGGCTTGCTGCCAGTACTGCATCATTAGTAGTATCTCTGTGTGATGCACACGCTCGTGTGGTATCAAAGAAGGAATGGTAATTCAAGTAGCTATATAACATGTGCGAGTTCGCAAATATGAGGAAACGAGGAAACGGGATGAGAACTAATGGCTACAGGATCGGTTGGGCGAAACCCGAAGGGTTTCTGGCTCGATGCTGGGCCCTAGCCTGAAGGGTGAAGGTGAGCTGTGAGGGAGGGCTGGGCCCTCACAGTCAGCTTGACCAGAGCTCGGACGGGTGTTTGGGTGACAAGCGTCGAGCAAGATCAATGTCGATAGACATTGGTCTCTGCGAGTGGGAGTGGTGGGCGGGTGACGACAAAAGAGAGAATGACTCAGTGTGAGCAGAGGCTTGCTCGAGTTGACAGAGGTGGCAGGAAGCAAAGAAAAACTGCCGCCTCACTTAGCTCTCACACAGACCTCATCCTGCGCTGCTTTGTGCCTCCGCTTACATAGGATACCAACTGGCATTGGACATGGTGACCTGTTCTTTCCAGTATTCTCATATATTGTACGCTGGCAAGCACTCACAATGTAAGTAGATTGTCATGGTACTACAAAGAGATGAATCTGCAACAAGAATATTGCCCACCTCTCAGAAGTGATTTCCGCACATTATTACCAAGGGCATTCAATAGCACCATCATCAGGAAACTTCAAGTTGTAAAACGATAAGTGGTGGCAGTGCTTATGACAATACCCGATTACTGCAGCCGGTGATTGGATGTTGTGTGGATGTCTCCGATCCAGTGTGGGCTTACAGGCTTGGACTCCAAGTCAGGCATAGCACTTGCGGGTCTCACTTGCGGGTCTCGCTTGCTATATCTTAGCATGAGCAATGGTCATGTGATCTGCGACTCTGAGGCTCCTGTTCTACCTTGTTCCTTACATCTACTCTGCCATGGACTCGGAGCCCCTGAAAGTGACAGTAGTACTCAGCTGGGTTGTTCTCCGCCCACTAATGGCCCCACCAGCTCACGTTGTACATTTCCCTTCACGTGCACATTGCTCATTGGCAAATCTCTCGACCCTTACCGACACACCACGGATCACCTTTGACAACGACGAGACCTTCAACTTGAAGATGGCCATCTTTTCCAACATTCATTTCAAGTTTGGCAAGAATCCATGGGACATATGGGGACCAGAGCAGGACATTTGTATGACGGTGCTGATGGAGGATCTGCTCAAGATTGAGGACTCGAATTGCATGTAAGACATTTCGCTGACAGAGTATCGCGAATTATGATTGGGCAGTTTCAAAAGGCAATCTTGTCAAGGGTGAAAGTGAGGCAGCTCAATACTTGTTGCAGTGCACTGGTATCACAAACGGCACCATGTACTAGTAGATATGCTCCTACTAGTACTAGTCACGTAGAAACCCCTTGCTCGATGAATCATCTGCCAATTGAATGTGGCCAAGGTTCCTTTCTTCCACTTCTGGGGTCGGTCACGGTATTCCGTATTTTGTGTGTCCATTCTGACGGCGACCTTCAAGTTGTACGTCAGTAACTTAACATGTTGCCTTGTGCTATATCCGAATTCCCACTCGCAACTTGAATATCCGCCGGCGAGGAGGGGTGCTTATGCCGGGTATCACGTATGCAATGCCATCTCTCTCCCCTTTGAGTTGATACTGAAATTCATAACAATTGTACAACCTTGATCAGGAAGCACCCACTTTTTTGGTTTCGCCTCGTATGGAAGGTACATGCACCGTCACGCTGTCATGATTGTTTTGAAACCTTTTTGGGTGAAAGGCAGAATCGAGCCCTGCCCATATTCGTACCGCTTGGAGCATTTCACAGTGATTCTGACTTCTTCTCCAGCGCTAGTAACCTACACCATTCAGTTATACGCTACGTTCCAACACCACTCAACTGCATGCAGTTCGTTTGTGGTACGTATAAGTATGTAACAGAGCCTCTGGAATATTGATCATAGGATGGCGGCGTTGATCGGCTTGACCGAAGGCGGCATTCATGCTTGATGATATATAAATGTGAGTTGAAGTCGTCAATCCTTGTCTCTCACTCACTGGCAATGGCAGATGACGGTCTCCTCGACCTGGAAGTCAACCTTCATGTTTCCGGGCTAGATCTCGATGGCCCGCTAGACGAGGCGCTTGAAGGTAAGGGCCGTTTGCCTTGCTGCTACTAGCCATTAACAACATCAACCAAAGAGCTCCTCGCATCTATTGACCCACTCCCACCTTACCCCCCCACGACAGTGGTGGTCAATGGACAGAATGTGTTGATCAACGATCACGGCGGTAAGTCCCTGCAACACTCTGTGTCTGCATTGCACTAACACAGGTTAATAAACTTCAGGCACACTGTTTGGTATTCTCAGACAGCGAGCACCACGTTGGTACCAAATTGCCACCGAGGCATTCATTGCCTTGTACTCCTGGCATGGTACCACCGATGCCCGACCACTCCTACAAACACTCGCAACCACGCTGATCCATAAAGGGATTGAATCTTCCATGGCTGTGAACGCCGATTGGGCTGTAGAAAATGGTAAGCACTGGCAGTTATAGAGTTCGCCTGTGGAATTTCTCCGCTAACTTGAAAGCCTGAATAGTCCTCATCCCCCTTGAAGACGGATGGTGTACCACCTCTTTGAGTGATTCGCAGTTCATGATTGCACTCAAGCAAACGGCAAGTGCTTCTAAGTTCTGTCAATCTCACAATTTTACTAATGTTTCGAATCGGTCCCTAGATCACTGCTGCACAAAGCCTCTTCTACTGTCATACAATGGAAGTAGTACGTTATCTCATGCTTCCCTCCCACACGGTACCTTGGGAGCACCCCGGGCTGATCCCTTGTGAGAGGCTCATGACACATGAGCAAATCGAATATGTGAGGAGCCTTGTAGTCTGGAACCCTTGCATAGGCTATAATATATGGCACGACTTTCGGCAGAATGAAGATGGGGCGTTGGAGGTATGTCACGGTGGCCAGTCAGTACATCCAATTATACTAATATCTCCAGCTATGCTGGTTCGATCGAAACTCCTTAAGGCACCTGATGAATGCAATCCACTTTGGTGTCGGCTCGCCCGGCTATCTCTACATCCAAGAAGTATATGGAAACCCAGACACAGGAGGGGAGGAGTGGGGCCCTCTGACCGCAGCAACGTTCCATTCGACAACGTGGATTCTGGCTATGGTAAGTGCTATGCAACCTCTACGCTTTAAGCAGAACTCTGATGCATCTAAGATCCACATCTATCTGTGGGCCGATGTTCTGGGCAACCAACGCTTCGCAACCGACCGCTTTACTGGGAACAGACGCGATGCTATTCTTGAAAAGCAAGCCAAGATCGCGATTCTTTTGAGGCAAATCCTGCGCAAAAGGATTCCAGGACTTAACGTCCAGCAGTGTGAAGTTGCCTACTTTGCTTTACACAGCTTCATGCATACAAACCCGAACCTTCCCTTTCTGGTGTGACAATTGCCTGCTAGTGTCCGCCCCCAAGTCATGGTAGCCTGCCTGTACATTTACTAGTACTGCCTCGAAGTCCTGGTCCCTTGATAGCATTCAAATCCTAGTACAAGTATTGTCTTCCGTCGTGTATCTACAACGTATATAACACTTCCTTTAGTGATTCCTGCACTGATCACAACCAGTGCCACATCCGTGGCAGCCTGGGGACCCGATACTACGAGTGTCCAAATGCACTTTTAATTTTCAAGGGGCTACTTTTTCGAGGAGGCACGCGCTACTTTGGCTGACTTCACCCCTTTCCGGGTAACAGCCATCGAGGCGGAGCCCCAAGTCCCTGGTCGACGAGGTCAGCGCAAACGAAAAACCCTTGAGGTTTGAACAGGCTTAACCCAACTGAAGGTCGTGTCCTTTTACAATTCCTCGATCGATTTCGTGCTCGTGTTCGGTAAGTTATATCGGTTAGGCATGGCTTCTTAGATCTACCTCACTGGCCATCGCTTTCATTGTATCGTGGATCCTCGACATCGACCCTGGCACCCCAGCATACATACGACTCTCATCCGCGCTTGGCAAGAGTGTCTCATTGAGCAGACATGCTCTGCTCCACGTGCTGGCTTCACAGAGATGTGCTTGGTGCACTGAGACAGAAAGGTAACGGATACAGTGCGCAGAATCCTTTCGGTGGACACCTCTTATAAGCGTGAAACAATTCTTACGGCGCAACTTTTATGTATTCTACTTCTTCATCGTCGGTGCGCTATACGTGGTCGGTCGCACAATGC
>QFES01008443.1:1380-19673 GCA_003316375.1 Tylopilus plumbeoviolaceoides | reverse complement strand
ATCGCGAAGTGAAACTCACATTTTGTCAGGTGCTCGCCCAAGGAACCGGCAACGATCTCTTTGCGGTGCACAGGGTTGTCTACGAGATGCTTGTAGCCCTGTGTACGGACATAATCGTCGTTTTTGGTCGTTGCAGCCCATACTGGTCATAAGCTTGTGAGAACGGGGAGCTGCGCAGCGAGCATAAAACAGCACCTAAGGGGACGAATTCGCGGGAAAGAGTCCCACTGAACCAGTGCAATAACGACTGAGAAAAACTGACCAGAGCGAGTAGTGGCCCATCTCGTTGATGGCGTAGTACGCTAACAAGGACTGACAGTTGTGAGAGCAATCGAATGGTGGTCGTTAGAATATTCGATGTGGCTCGTATGGTTTCCCAGGCTACGCTATACCTCCAAGACGTGGAACAAGCACCTTCGAGCTGAGATTGCACTGCAGGATCTTCGAATGTAGGAAGGTCGAGTCGTGCCATGGCATGGAATATGTGGTGCGAATAGAATTTTTTGATAGCTGTGTTGAGTTGGTATGATATGCGGTACTTAAAGTGTTGCAGAAGGCGCTCAGCTATCGTGCAGGCGACTCGGCCTGCAGCAACAGTGAACAGGACATTTTTGTCGACCGTGCGTTTCTCGACCGCGCTCTCGACCTGGACAATGTCGAACAGCGCGACCGAACGTAGATAAATATGTCATACCAGTAGAAGAAGCTGTCCAGAGTACCTGGATGACGTGTAAAAAGATTAACGCGCGTCCAGAGTGTGAGACTGACCAGAGCGAGACCGCGGGTATGAGAGAGGCAATAACTTCGAGAATGAGGTAAAGAGACATCAAGAACACACAGCGCCTCAAGCTGCAAATATCTTTGAGCATTCTCCACACATAAGGGAGGCTCTCCAACATTTGTACCAGCGTCTCTAAGTGAGAGACGCCTGGGACAGGGATGTCGGTCAGTTTCTCCTCGTAGAGATCCCATACGCCCATGCGAGTGTGTTTAACGCGCGTAGAATCATTCGGGTCGAATACGCCTGGTCTTTGCAGTGGTTTTCGTGGTTTCCTGCCCAGGAACATGGTGGTAGCGGCTAGAACGTTCTGTGTAATATTTGGATTCAACCAGCTCTATGAATAACATGTACAAATCGGGTAAGTAAGACATTGTATTACGTAACAGAGTTGGCAGAGTGATCACGTGTTCCTGTGTGTAAGCACCGATTGGTTGTATACTTACTACCCGACCCACTGGCTGGCAGGAGCTTCTCGGCGACCCACCGCCCTCTGTTCTGTTCTTCATTTTACCTTTGCTTTTGGGGCAGGATCGGGTGCAAGATCAGTCCGTGGATGACGCTTGGTACCTTTTCTCTGGCAGAGTGGCCAGAGCAGCATCCAGGGTATCGCAGGGACAAAGCATGGGCCACCAAGGTATCATGAGCAAGCGAATCAATCCCCGTATCACGACAACCGGTATGGATGAACTTACCGATACGCTGTTCCGGTCGTCCATACCGGGTGTGAACTCACGACTGCACTCCAACTTGCCGACTTCCGCTGCCTCGTCACCTTCAAGTTAAGGTCTTGGCCATCGTCTTTCTCTCCTTGGGTGGCTTTACCAACTGTACTACCTTCGAGACCCCGACAAGTTCGGATCCGACCCTCGGCACTGGGAGCCAGCCTCTGGTCTATCGTCACCTTCTGGTAACATAATCGATCGACGGTGGTTATACCACGAGCCCGCGTGGAATGGTGACGCAAGCAGAGCATCAAAACAGAATTCTGTCGTCACGAAGAGAGACAAACCATCTTTCAGAATTGGTTGAACGCAATGTATCGATATCAACATACTTTAGCCATACCCCTTTTCACTCCCGCTGCTCTCCGTGTACAATTTTTTCGTTCATAGACAACAGAACAGATTTGATGACATATCTTTCAGCATTGAGGATGACGACTGGTCCAGCATGCGCTGAAGCATGGAGCTGAGAGAATCGTTTAGGACGGAGGAAATGTTCAAAGCCTGGCAAGCTTCGGATTTTATAGAACAATGTATCTCGCTCAATCGCGAGCCGGCGCTGCGTGTCCGCCACCTGGCGCGACAATTCTATCACTTGGGGTGGCCCAGCTGCAGTCTGTTCTAGCGACATTTCGTGATTGGCGCCTGCCTTGGTCAAGTTTGGCAGAGAGTTCGCGCAGTCTGCGCCCATGTTTGGGATGAGAGGACGACAATTCTTCGTACGAGCTGCGAAGCTGCAAGAGTTCCCCCCAAACGATCGAGCCCTTGCTCAAGCCACTCGACTGCAGCTTTCGGGAATCCAGCGTCCAGGGCAGCAGCGGCTGCTTCTCGGACAATATCGGCACCCTAGGTGAGCTGTTGGTAACGATGCGTAAGAGAAAGGCCAATCCATACAAGTTGAGGAATGAGGTTGAGGGCGACGGAATATGCATGCAGGAGAGAAGGGTGCTGAACATGGCATGCACATGATATCCATTGCCGCGAAGCGCGAAAACGATGGTTTACAAGGCCAATGAGGTATGCTGCTACATGAGAAGATAAAGAAATTGCTTGCTCGAGTTTACTCATCTTGCCAAGCCGTTCAAAGCAAGTGATGAAGGACTCGCCGAGGTTCTTAAGATGGATGGGCTTGTCAGAGTAACCTTAAGGAGTGAGGTCAACCGCATCCCTGAACCTTGAAATGGCATCCTCGAGGCCACTGAGCACGCCGAGGTGCTCAAAACGAGTTAAAAAGGAGATGCCGAGGTTGCTAAGATGACCGGGGTGACCATGAGGAGTGAAGTCAACTGCATCCCTGAATCTTGAAATGGCGTCCCCGAGGTCACTGAGCACTCCGAGGCGCCTGAAACGGGCTAAAAGGGAGTTGCCGAGGCTGCCGACATGGCTGGGCTTGTCGAGGTGATCATGAGGAGTGAAGTCAACCGCATCCCTCTGGCTCGAAATGGCGATCGCGAGGTCGCTGAGCACGCCGAGGCGCCCAAAAGGAGTCAGAAAGGAGTTGCCAAGGTTGGAAAGACTGCGGGACTTGTCGGGGTGACTTTGAGGAATGAGATCAACGGCATCCCTTAACCCTGAAATGGCGTTCTCGAGGTCACCGAGCACGCCAAGGTGTTCGAAACGAGCTCTCAAGGAGATGCTGAGGTTGTTAGGACGAGTGGACTTTTCGGGGGTGACCGTGGGGAGTGAACTCAATGGCATCCATCAATCTCGAAATGGCCCTTCGGCGTCTTGAGTGACCTCGAAGTGGCTATTTCGAGCCAGAGGGATGCGGTTGACCTCACTCCTCACGGTCACCCCGACAAGCCCGGCCGTCTTAACAACCTCGGTCTCTCCTTGAAAACTTGTTTCGAACGCCTCTGTGTGCTCAGTGACCTTGAGGGAGCTCGAAGCGAGTTAAAAAGGTGTTGCCGAGGCTGTCAAGACGGCTGGGCTGGTCAGGGCGACCGTGAGGAGTGAGGTCAACCGCATCTTTCTGGCTCGAAATGGCATCCACGAGGTCACTGAGCACGCTAGGGCACTCGAAACGAGCTAACAAGGAGCTGCCGAGGTTGCCAAGACTGCAGGGCTTGTCGGGGTGACCGTGAGGAATGAGGCTAACTACATCCCTCAACCTCGAAATTGCGTTCTCGAGGTCAGCTAATTCCCCAAGGCAATTGAATCGAACTAGTAATGCCGTATCGAGGATGTGCAGTGCCTCCTGGTACCAGTTATCCCGAATTGGCGTAAACCTGGTGAATACATCAACTGCCTGTTCTAGGTCGGCTAGATCACTGAATCGTTCGAAATTGTCCCACAACAAAACGTTGAGCATCCATAGATCTTCATCCGCGAAGCGTGGATTTGCATCGCGCTCCGCCGATACTTCCTGCATGGCTACTCTTTCGTAAGAAATGTTTGAAAATGGTGAGAAATGAGCTTTGTACCTGTAATAGCCAATTCTTCGTTCTCGATCGTAGGGCAGGGGCAAGAGGGCACTTGACGTAGCTGGTCCGTCAAGCTGGATGATTCTGCATCCCGTTTCTGCAAGCCTGCATCTACGCCATCCTGGGGGACAGGTCAGTCAGCGAATTGGTAGCAAGGTCTCAGATACACAGTTCGGGTACCAGGCCCACAATTGCTGTTCTGGGTTTGAGACGGGTCAAGGTTGCGGGTCCGAAGTAGTGGACATCTCCGATGGAGACCGTGATTGGATATCCGACGTGTTTATCATCGTCGAAAGGAGTAGGGAACTGAGCTGTTGGATACGGCGAGACACCCGCCTGGGCTTCCTTTAAGGATGACGGGGTCTAGGGTTCAAGTTAGTGCTACTAATATTAGACGCAGTGCACGTGATGGCACTGGAGTGATGGAGTTCTGCGGCCGGCGCGCCATGCCATCGTGGAAGATGGGTAGGCCAATTCGAAATTGGCATGTAATTTTGCAGTAGCAACTATAATGCAAATGCCATACTGTGAGTCGATAAGTGGGTCAGGCACACATGGTTGAGACGAATGCCCTCATCGCCATTGAGTAAGGATATAAATCTGTAAGCCTACCGCTTACCTAGGCACCTATAGCATATATACCGCCCGAGGTACTGAATGCCATAACAGTCCAGGCGGCGGGCGGTCTGGATCACTTTCATCCGTGTGGAATGCAAAAATGAAGCCAGCACACCACTTGAGTGCAATGCGTGTACGAGGGTGCTGTAGAAAGGGCAGTGCTCAGCTCGAACATTTACAGGACGAGGCTATGTACTACAGGATGCATGACTAATGTGACCAACCACGTGTAAAACGAGTGTTTGCGTTGCTGCCATGACTGAATGAGTAACCAGGTTGAGCGGTTCTAAGTAGCTTCGGATGCGCGAGAGAACGCCGTCAGCATTGAGGCGACAGGGTGCTACCAAGCCCTAAATGACGGAGACGTCATGTTTAACTGGCACGAACGTCATTGAACAGCGAGCATCAGGATTCGTGTGTCCATATGTGAAAATCGCCCAGGCGGCCCAAACCTGATGATAAACACTTTGTGAAGGAGGAGGAAAGTGAAATGGAAGACTAGAAGAGCCTCGCCGCGTACCTTTGTGGTGATTGATATGTCTCTGACACGCAAGGCAATGTCCTCAGGTGCTAGTGTGACCAGCGATTTTCTTCTGCCAGCCTGAGTGTCGACCCATCCTTCTTATACAATGCTCGCCGCCCCGTGGCCACAAATATGTTGGACAGGACCGGGAGGTGGACCAGGAGCCTGAGGGAGCTTGTGTATGCGATGTGGATGAGGCTCGATACTGCTTGTTGGCAAAACCAGGGTTTTGCCTGCACTAGGCATACCAAACTCAAAGTCGCACGCACTGCAGTCAAGTTAGTACACTGATTAGACTTTTTGCCACACGCTGTACATACCTTTTTGACGTTTTAACCCGCACAGTACACAAATACCTAAAGTTAAGGTGAATAATGTCCACCGTATATCGCACCTTCAGCTTTCACATCGCAATCCTCGTTGGCCCGGGGTCGACAGACTTTACGTTTAACGATGATTGGAAGTATGCTTGGGTCTGGACACGCGCAATGGTTCGGCTGAGCATTCTCCACATCTAAGGGAGACATACTATCGGACGTTTGTTTCCAAGCGCGTGGCACCTGGGATGGGATGTCAGGTTCTTTCTCCTTGTAGAGGTCCTATACGCCTGGTCTCGGCCGCGATTTTTGTGGTCTTATGCTTATCATCATGGTGGGAGCAGCGAAAGTTTCAGTTGAATTTGTCGCGTGAAAACATGCGCAAATCAGGTATCAATATTGGACATTCAAGTTGTTCGTCGTCGTCGACGTTTACGATGAACATGTCGAGCAACATCGCATCTGACCTCTCGTCGCTGCTCAACTCGTCAAAGGCCCTCAACACCCATCTCTCGCGACCCGACCTCCCCTCGGTCAACCTCACCCTCGACCAGATCGAGGCACAGTCGCGGAGACTCGTCTCTCGCCAACCGAGCGCGCCGACCGACACAGACAGAGCGTGAGCATCGTGCCACAGCTCCCTCACGCGTCTTGCTTACAACTGCTCGTTACAGCAACTACCTGTTGGCACAAGCGCACGTCGATGCACCCGCGTTGGCCAGCTCGATAGCGCACTTGAACACGTCCACCACCTTCTCTCCATTACAACCTCTCCAAGACACGGACGTAGCGGGTTACCTCCGCCATGCACACGAACAAAACCTCATATCCACCATCGAGGAGGGCAGAAGAGAGACCCAGGAGGACTTTTATCGACTCCTCGAAGACCGCAGCAGGAAGGATTGGGAGGCGAAGAAGAGACGTGTGTTCGAGGAACTTGGAGGGCGTTCGACTAGCGACAACAAGGCGTTAGCAGAGATGAAGAAGAGCTTCCATGCGAGAGGAAGTCTTGCCGTGCGTCACGCGCCACATTGCACTTGTTCGTTTCTGAGGTCCCCGGTTGACAGGCCAGCACGGGTCCAAGTCTGACGCTCCAAATGCAGAGCAAGATGATGGCGTACGATCGGGCAGTTGGCGAGCTAAACGCAGCTAGGTTACGAGGAACCTCGTGTCCCTTCATTCATCTCCTCATGCAAGCTGCCGCGAGTCTTAGTGTAGAGGTAAATCAAAAATATCTATTCATTCTATCGCTGACATATCCGCATCCCGTAGGCCGCGTCTTCTCAAATGATGTTCAATTTCCATGTCCTCGCAAAAATCACTGGCGAACCACCCGCTCTTCCGCCAGTCGAGCACGCAGGAGCGCACATTCTCAATGCCCCCTTGTTCGAGAGAAAATATGCACGCACATACCTTGCTGACTCAGATTCCCGTGAAGCGTCCGGACTGAGGACTCAAATTGCCAAAGGATCCCGAGAGGCACTTGAGGACCAGTATTGGGACGTCATTGAGAGGTCCATTCAGTCACGGCCTATGGAGGCACGTCTTGGGGGTGATCCGAGTGTGGCAAACAAGATTCGGGCATACCTATTAATGAGATATTATAAAAATGGAGAGTGGGAGGATCGGATAGAGGTTGGTTGTATCATTACTTCTGCGGCTCAGTCTGACAATGTGTGGTAGCTTGTAGCTGGCCAACCGTTATGGGCAAAGCTGTACTACCTCGTACGCACGGGGCATGCACAGGAAGCCCTCGATGAGGCACTCCGATGTCAGGCAGCGATCGAGCACCGGGAGGCCAGCTTTGTGAGCGATTTCAAGTCTTGGATCGAGTCTCCGGATAGACGGTACGTTGCAAAAGCAAGACATGCATTTTACATCTCACAATCGATCAAGGCTTTCGAAACCACACAGAGACCACCTACAAAGTGTTTACAATGCGCACATGTTACACTCAGCTTCAGCAGATCCACACAAGCTTGCTCTGTACAAACTCATGGGTCGTTTAGAGCCCTCCAGACGTGCGGTCCCTCAGGTCACGACTACAACAGAAGATTGGCTATGGTTCCAGCTTGCAATGGTACGTATTGAATTATTGCAAGTTACGGGTCCAAACCAACATGCAATAGGTCGATGAGGAAGAGGAAGGAGGTCTCCGTGGGCTGACCGAAGTGTTATTAAGCTACGGAGAACGACACTTTGATGCTGCCAATCAGGGCATCTGGGCCAGTGTTCTACTTTTGTGTGGACAGTTTGAAAGGGTTCGTCATTTACATGATATTAGAATACCGCATTGACTGATTTCTCTCCACAAGGCTGTGGCTGCTCTTTGGGAGCGTCCTGAGACCGAAATAGTGGCAGTTCACCTTGCGATTGCATTGGCATATCATGGTCTGCTGCGTGTCCCTTCACGCGCAGAGACGTCCGAGCTCGGCCCTTGTATGTCTGCTCATCCACTCTGCGTTGAATGACAGCTCATCAGTCACGTTGAAAGTGGCCTTGTCCCCTCTCAACCCACCCGCCTTGAGCCTCTCCACGCTCATCTGGCGCTACGTCCGCCAGTTTGTAAAAATGGACGCGAAAGAAGCGCTTCAATACGTCTACTGCGTTTGCTTGTCCGCAGACCAGGGGAACGGCGTCGGAAAAGAGAATTTAGAGAATGCCTGGGAACTCGTCCGGCGCATCATCGTGTTGGCGCACTCGGGCCCAGCATGGGAAGAGCTCGTCGGTGGGTTTAGACCTGACGGCACGAAATTCGTATGTCTTGTTTGCATATCGTTTTGATCTGGCTGACGTTCGAGGGTCGGTAGAGCGGTGTCATCGAACAGGGAGCGCCACTGCTTCAACTGCAAAACACGGCGCAATACAACGAGCAAATTCTCATTCGCGCCGCGCGCGAGTCTGAGGCTAATGACCGCATTCCTGAGGCGATCAAGTTGTATAATCTCGCGGGGGACTATGCTACCGTCATCGCATGCCTTGCGCAAGCGCTCGGAAACACGCTCTCGTTGCCAACGACAGGAGGGGAAAACGAAAAAGGAAGAGTGATCGAAAAGACGGCCATCGAGATTTTGCAACACTACGAGAGGATGAACAGGGCTGTGGGAAGGGACAGGGATGCTGCCGTGAAGCTATTGAGGGTGAGAGAGGCAGTGAATGCCAAGAACGTTGGTAGACCGGATGTCACGCTCGAGGTGTGTTGCTACCTTTTTGTGGACCCCACACGGTTAACCACGCATGTCAGATCATGGAGTCAACAGATCTCATTCCATTGGATGGGGACGTCGCAAAAATCACGCGCAAAGCAGAAGAGTTCAAGGATCTACACGACGCGCTCCAACGAAACCTGCAAGTTTACTTGCCTCTAACGATGGATTCGCTTGCTGCTGTGCACCAATCGGTCAAGGCATCCGCTGTTGCTGAAGCCACACGACAAATGGCGAGTCCCGCTTACGTCCCTTGGCGTTCATTGATCTGACTCTCCCATCTTTTCAGACCTTGACATCTTTGAGGAAGAAATCAAGGTCGTTGATGGTGTTTGCTGGGATGCTGAAATACCGGATGTCACCCGACGTGTATTCTTATCTGGCCAGGCTGGACGTCGAGATTGCATTGTGAAAAAAGGTTGTGGCAGTAATGTCTGCAGAATTTCCTTTGACATACGTACCTGATATGAATGAAATGAAACGCTATATCTCAAGATGGTACACCGCCAAGTACACCGTGCTCATCGCTGTGCTGGTGTTAGATCATTCTCTTCTTCGCTCTTGTCTGCGTCTATCTCGTCCTCATCGTCCACTTCTGCTAGTCCATTCTCCTTTGTATCACCCGCCTGGCTCTGGCACCAACGATAGGATCGCGTCAAGTCAAGATGAAGGCACATTGGATGAGACTCACATGATATACCGCAGTCCAATACCCAGTCCAGTACATGGCATTCAATGCATTTTTGAACGCCTCGTCGCGACTGACCGTCGCCATCGACGCGGGGGGGACAAAAAACGGGGCGGTCATAGCGCTGTTGGAAGGGGCGGACGGCACGGCGAGCGAGGGGTCGTGCGTCGGCATGTAGGTGTCAAAGTCGAGCGGGGCACTGTCGGGTTCGAGCTCGCCGTCCTCTTCCTGCGCTTGGCCGAGCGACGGGTCGTGTCTCGAGCGTGCTGTAGGGCCCGATTTGGGCGTGTAGGGTTTGTTGTACCATCTGGTAGACGACGCGCGAGGGTCAGTCGCTGGTCGCCGGTCTGGATGACTGGGGACGCACAGTGGCGATTTTTTGACAGGCTCTGTTTTCCAGTCTTTCGACGTGCCGTGGTAAGCCTTGCCAATGCAAAGCGAGCATGAGACGCGTCAGAAAAGGGCGATGGAAGGGAGAAAGTATAGTACCTCGTATTCAGCCTGTGCAGAGTTCCACGCATCGATGAGGGCCGAGTCGTCCCAGATCTCTCCATGCGTGAGCGGTCGGCCTTCTTCCTCCGCTCCTGCTACTTCCTCGGCAAAGCCTTCCTCCGCGGCGTCGTCAGCAAAGGACATGGAAACAGAGCCAGCGGCCATGGACGAGCTGCCCTCTTCGTCGTATACCACACCGACAGCGTTACTCCCTGGGTCGTCCCAGTGCCGAACGTGCACTTTCTGATGATTTCGCTTGCGTTTCTTGGCCGGTGGCTCCCGGGCAACATTGGGGTGTGGGCCGATGGATAGAGACTCGGCGGAATGAATTGTTGGCGGGTCGTCGAGGTCGTATTGAACCAGAGGACGCATCACTGCGAGGGCGTGGTTATGGTTTACCAACACTATTAAGGGATACAAGTTGATCTGTGCTGGTTCGGCACTGACTGAGTCCTATTACACGCCGCGTGCACTACTAGTAGAACTGGTTTTGCAAATCAGTCGAGGCTGGAAACTCCAACTTCTTCCCAACCAGCAGGGCTCCGGAGCGGGAGAACTTCAAGTCTGGGAATTACGAGGGTGGGTATAATTACTACTAAGTCCATTCCCACAACCACCCCTCAGGGACGTCTAAAATATACATCGAGTCAACGTTTATTGGTGCGAGTTCAATACTAATGCCGCTTTCACCGACTCCCGGGGAGTCGGGGGTGATCAAATACATACTCATACGAACTTCTAGCCCCAAGAACGCGGTGCATCTTGTTCGCAGACTCTAAAATGGGGCGGCACTCTAATTGATATGATTGCAAGTAAGTACCACCTGGACCGTCATTATGTAGACGTAAGCGCTTAAACAACTGAAAAAGCTGAACTAGTACCCTCATGGCGATTCGCATTACATTGATATGAGAACAAGCAAGAAAGCAAGAAACTCATTATTTTTCCGACACTTGGAACAACCCGAAAGGGGGAAGAAGCAAAGAAGCGCAAGCAAATATAAGCAGATATAAACATAAAATCGCAAACACACAGTGTCGAAACCTCTCGAGCAATCAATTCTGTTTGCAATTTTATGCCATGTTGCATCGACTCGGACTTGTAAACATATTTTGCATACTAAATCCTAGAACAGGCTACCATTCTCCCCGAACTCTCACCAAGCTTGCCGATTTTCAAGAAAGGAAAGTTAGTAGGCCACGGCACCCTCAGCTTCTAGTCACACAATCAGGTGTGTTTTAGTCACACTAAGATCATGATGACGAACGCAATCTTCTTGGCTCCACTGACGGACTCCACTTGACTTGACCCCGCTTCATGTTGAAAATGGACCCGTCGTTTCGTCGTTGATTAGTCGAACAGCGGCTCATGTCGTCGTGCTTGATCTGGAGGCACACACATGCCGTTCCCAACTTTTGCGAGCTGGCGGCGATAAGAATATATTTTCATGGCATCCAAGGTACGTATAACAACCAAGATTCCCAAACTATCAATATGGAATTGTGCCAGTGATCATCTAGTGTATTTAGTGCCTGAGGGATGGTCAGGAATTCTTGTCGGCGGTTCTTTTCGCGATACCATATTAGAAGGGCATGTGACCCGGTGGCAGACCAAGGTGGGACATTGACTCAGCTAAGCTCAAGACTGTCGTAACTGAGGGTTCATTCAGACGGATATCAAGCTTCTCTGGCCCCACGGGACGGGCATAAATCCGATTATCAGACACGCGTGGGTTCGAGTGCGTGTTTCACACTGCTGCCAAGAAGGGTATATTATCCCGTACTCTCGAGTCTTCTCACTTCCCCACTCAAGAGCAAGTTCCCCATACCAGCCTCACTAGCGTCTATGACTGAAGAACAATATGACGTCGTCATCATTGGTGCTGGGTTCAGCGGCATCTACCAGCTCATCCACATGCGCAAGCTTGGCCTAAAGTGCAAGCTAATTGAGACTGGATCAGATCTGGGCGGAACGTGGTACTGGAACAGATACCCTGGTGCTCGCGTGGACAGTGACGTCCCTTCTTACGAGTTTTCTCTTCCTGAGCTCTGGAAGGGGTGGTCATGGACACAGAAATTCCCTGGATGGCAAGAACTACAAAGGTGTCCTTTCATCGTTCTGCGATCGCCATGACTGGATATGTCTAATCCTCTACAGCTACTTTGCATATGTCGGTGACAAGATGGACCTCCGCAAGGACTGTCGCTTTGATACAACCGTACAGAGCGCCCACTGGGACGACAATCTGCATGTTTGGCATGTCACAGGCGAAGGAAAAGGTGGAATTTACAAGGCTGCCGCTCGCTATTTGATGTGCTGCACGGTTAGATTTTTCAAGTGTCGTTTCCTTTGGTTGGTTACGGTTTTGACAGGGGTTCGCATCCAAGCCGTACACTCCTCAGTACAAGGGTATGGACACGTTCAAAGGATTAGCAACACATACAGTACGGTGGCCAGTAGGCTACGAGACTGCTGGAAAGAAAATCGGTGTCATCGGTACAGGAGCAAGCGGTGTTCAAGTGATCCAATCGCTTGGGCCACACGTACGTTTCTGCCGTCTTGTAATTTAATCTCAAGTTAACCAAGCTTGCACGTGGATAGGCAAAGAAACTCACCGTTTTTCAACGTGCCCCTAATACAGCTCTTCCTATGAAACCTTACGCCATCAACAAGCAAATTCAGGATCACTACAGGCCGGTGTACGAGCAGATCTTCGAGAAGTTGACCAACACGTTCTCTGGGTTACCGTATGACCTGATCTACCGACCCATGATGAAAGACACCCCAGAGCAAAGGCAAGCCCTTTTCGAAGAATTATGGGACCTCGGTGGTTTCAATTTCTGGCGTAAGTGTGAGACCAGCGCTTCGAAATCCTCTACTCACGCACACCTGCATGGAGTCGCCAACTATCTTGATACGTTTCTGGACCAAGCTTGCAATGACGAAGCATATGCGTTCTGGAGAAAGAAGGTTTGTGAACGGATCAAGGACCCTGTAAAGCGTGAACTTTTGGCACCGGAGGTACAAGCCTATCCAATTGGATGCAAAAACCCATCGCTCGAGGAGAATTTCTACGAAGTCTGCGACCGCGACAACGTCGAGATTGTTGACGTCAAAGCGACGCCTATCCTAGAAGTGACCCCCACTGGCGTCAAGACGTCTGCCAAGGAGATTGACTTGGACATTCTCGTCTTTGCTACAGGTACGTAAACTTTCCATGCATGAAATGATTCCAAGAATTCACTGTATCGGTATCAAATTAGGGTGGGACTCCCACATCGGTAGTATTCTGGACATCGATATCCGTGGCTTGGATGGTGAGAGGATTAAGGACCACTGGGAAGGCAAAGACGGTATCAAGACTCAGTAAGTCGTTCTCGTGGATATTATGCATAAGCTTAACCCAATGCAGTCTGGGCATCACTGTCGACAACTTCCCAAACTTCTTTTTCCTGTACGGACCGCAGGCTCCAACGGCTTTGTGCAACGGACCTTCGTGTGCAGAGGTTCAGGGAGCATGGGTCGTCAAGACCGTCGATTGGCTTCGTTACAGGGGCATTACTAAATTCAGTCCGACCGCTCAGGCGACGCAGGCCTACAAGGACCATATCGAAGCATTGTCAAACGCGACGTTGTTTCCCAAGGTCGCCAGTTTCTGGATGGGCGCAAACGTACCCGGAAAGCGGGTCGAAGCGTACAATTACTCCGCGGGTCTCAAAAAGTACAAGGAGGAACTTGCAGAGGAAGCGGACCGTGGATACCCAGGTTTCCTGAGAGACGCACTCAGGCAGACCTACGCGCAGTGAATAAGTGTCCAGTTCGTCCAAATTATTGGGAGGTGTGAGATGAAAGGAGTCACTGTAGTGAATTATTGGTCCGTGGGCGATCGCATCAATGCGATCATTAGAAACTTGTAGGATACATACGTAGATTGGGGATACGAAGAAATATCAGAGATATGATAGAAATCACAAGCCGTCAGTTGCTTACTTGGCTTACCAGCAGTTATGCAGATCGCGGGCCCAGCTTCGAAGACTCCACTGGCAACACAATGCCAAAATCCGCTCTCATTCTCACTTGCAATGAGATCGAGAAGCGAGCTTTATAGTTAAGTAGCAACTTGCTCCAATCCGTGTTAAATTTCATGGCCACAAAAGTTGTTCGCCCTATATTCGCCCTATGCAGCTGAATGCTCGCCGACGGCACTCGACCTTTCAGAGCTTGGCAGCCTGAAGCACATATTGTGACGAATTCTTCGACTTGACTTTGTCCAGGTCCGCAAACGTCATGGGCTTACATTCACATCCATGATTGTATCCCAGTCTACGTCGAACGACAAGGATATGAGATCGATAAGATGTAGAATTCAGCGAACGTATTGACATACCTTGTTCGCCCATCTACACCACCGGCTTTGAAGAATTCGGGACGACGCAGGAGACTGACTACCACCGCCCCACCAATACCTATGTTGTGCACGAGTCCAAATTTACCACGTTTATCTGATGTATTGAAAAGCTCGGGCGCCTGCATCGGACCAGCCCCTGTGCATATTATTGGCCCCGAAGCTTAGAGTGCAAATGAATGAGACATGACTCACAATCGCGAAGCTGCACTATTAACCAGAACGTGTCAAAGCACTCTTCGTCCCGAGAAGGGAAGACACATACTGGTGATATAGAAATGCATACCCAACCCCGTGGCACCGAGCGGGTGTCCTTTAGCTTCGAGGCCACCGCTCGGATTTACAACGTATTTCCCACCGTACTGTGTGGAGCTAGATTGAAAATTATTTGGAGGAGTGAAAATGTAGGGCTCACTGTGTTGTCGTTTGCCTCTACCAACTTATGAGCTGCGTCAGCGGCGCAAAGTCCAAGCGCGGGGTAAGTGATGAGCTGGGAAGTGGTGTCATTAGAAGGTTAAAAATAGAATAAATCGCAAATACCTCATTGGCGGCGAAGCAATCGTGGAGTTCCACCACACCGACCTCGTCCCGCCCTTGATCAGGTGCGAAACCAGCCTGCGCAAAAACCTTATCCGCACACCGTTTTGTCATACCATATCCGACCACTTCCATAGCACTCCCAGACTCGAAGGCAGCTGGGTGATCGGTCTCGAGCGCTTGTGCAACAATCTCGATGGCTTGGTTCTCGAGCTTATGAGCATGCACGAAATCCTCTGACGCGACAATGCAACAGGCTCCGCCGTCCTACAAGCGTGGTTCAAGTCAATGAGAGCTATGGAAGACCGTAGTGAAACTTACGGATGTAGGACTGCACATGAACTTGGTTAACTGATTGTTGATCTTTGGGGAATTCAAAACCTGCTCTTCAGTCCATCCATTCCGGAATTGTGAGTAAGGATTGTTTAGTGAATGTTTGTGGTTTTTCGCGGCTGTCACGTTATCACTCCTTGGCAACTGGGACTACGAAGCATAGACAGTATACATACCTATCTTGGCAAAATGATTGATATCGGCAGCATACCTGTCACAGTATTCTTGTCCCGCGTTGGCAAACATCCGTGGAGCACCAGGTCCATAGTTCTTTCCTGTCTTCATATTGGGTTCCAGTTCCTGAGACTTGGCTCCGAACAATATAGTTGGGGACGCTCGATCAGGATAGTTGGTTCCGAGACTGCCCGGAGCCATGCGTTCAAATCCCAGAGCAAGCGCACACTCCACCAGAGAGGACTTGACAGCATTGTTTGCATTAAAGAGTGCAGTGCTTCCAGTGGAACAGTTATTGTTAACATTCGTAATCGGGATCCCCGTCATGCCGAGGTTATAGAGGGCTCGCTAAATGAACCAGAGACTCGTCATAGGGGTAGGGAGTGCTAGGAAGGAAGAATAGCTAACTTGTCCGCTCGTCGAGTCGCCATAGCAGTATCCAACGAAGGCAGTTTCGACCTCATCGTACGTGATACCTCCAACACGCTGTCTCAGCTTCGAACGTGCTGGCCCAAGTAGATTCGATCTCACCTGCGTCGAGCAATGCCTTTGTCGCAGCTTCTAGGCCCATCTGAAGCGATGCAATAGCCCTGTTTCAGTGGTACAAAAACTTATCCTCCATGATGCTCACGTCTTCTGTCGTTCTCAAACCTCTAGGCTGCGGAGTTCAGTTGCACAACCGGGAGCATAGGAATTCAGTGTTGAGCATGCACTCTCGGTGGAAAGGCAAGCAGCGCTGTACCTTGATGAAGGCGGTGCATCCACATCCGACGATGAAAGTTCTTCGAAGCTTGGTTTGTACAGACACTGGCATCGGAGAGGCTGCTGGCAGTGGTAAGAGTGAATCTCAGTGCCAACACCGTCACTAGTGACCGTGTCAATCATGATGGGGTTTCGGCTACTCAGATTACTCAGCGGGTCCCGGGCTCGGAGCTTGTTCGAGTTCATGATAGGCCGACATCATGACATGCACGATCATCGGAGTCCCACCTTGTTACCTGACTCGTGAGTGTGACCGTGCGCACCCTAGACTAGCGTGTCTTTTCGACGCAGTCGAGCGAACAGCTTACTTAGTGGCTTCAAGTTACTATGGCCTGTCCTTCGGATTGGCCCGGGGATCCGGAGAGCCTCGATCGCCGTATACCATCAAAGCGGAGTAGTCTTCCTTCCATACAACCTTTCAACCCCGGGCCCTTATCACAGTTTAGCAAGGCCTGCTTTCGGCATCTTCGCTTTGACCTTGGCTCCAAGGTCCACCGCGACGTGCGTGTTCGGCCTGCATTCCACTGCGTGATTATACCCGGGCCTGGCGTCCGATCATGGATCTTCCAAGGGACATAGCTGGCTCGACCATCCTCGCCGCTGGCTTTAAAGAACTTCACATATTTACCACCATACTACATTAGTCCGAGTACAGAACATGCAAGCACTACGCGAAATAGCGATTCTTTCCCCTGACATCCGCATACCTGTCGGGTTTTGGTGGTTTTCCGTAAATAGGCTCCTTCATTTCTGCACGAGAAGTCGAGAACGGCGTTGAACATCCCAGTGCAACGCTTGAAGGTAGGACTTGGGACTTACTAAGGAGATCGCGATAAAGTCTTGAAACAGTTGAGTTCCATTCAGCCCTCCACATGTGTACGCCGCCAGAGGATGGGTCCATATCATACGTCGTCATAAACTCCCTCACCGAAAATCCGAGACGTTGGTCCATGCTGATGACTGGGACATCGATGTACGATTTTTGAGGAAGTAGGAGAATGGTATAGCGGTGGTATGATGTGCCCTTTTGAGGATGTGGCGGGATGTACTTCGTGTGGGAGTTGACATCGGTGATCAGGCTAGGGGAGGTGGCAGACAAAGGGATATTCGGTCTAAAGAGAGGGTCGCAAGTTTCGAATAAGCACGAAGACATGGTAAACATACTGCAACCAATGCAGGAAGGACTGATATGAGCTACCGGCCACATCGGGTACATCTGCGTCTTGGTGAGCCGATGGAAGAGAATACGTGTTAATATTCGATCACCTGGATCCACCATGATCAAGGTGTACAGACGCTCGTCGGTGTGGAAAACATCCTTGTGGAGCCTGGGCGGATTAACGGTCTTATTTTCGTTAAGAAAGCGGTGACCTTAGGCAGCGGAGAGCAAACTAACCTGCTCGGGCAAAAGATAAACCCCTGGCTCCACGAACTTGTATTGCAATGTGGTCGATGCCGTGTTGGGTTGGTGTTCTCGGAAGGAAACGCGGAGGTCAAATGACGGGTGAAGGTCGGGAACCACGTCAGGTACGACGTGCATTTGATGAATGCGTTCCATCTATGGGACATTTAAATGTAAGTCGGGGGGAGGGGGGTACGCAACGACGTACCAAGAGGTCTAGTGCACCCTCCTTCCTCCAGCGCTGTTCAATGACATGTCTATCAACCACCTTTGACATGTCCGCTGAGATGAAGGGTCACAATCAGCGCAGTAAATTGAATGAGAAGATGATTCCGCACCCATCCCGTTTGCACACTTCCACTGAACTTCGGGGAAGTTGATCTCGCTTTGTATCGCAAGATAGTTCAGCTTTTCCTCCATTTCCTTGATCACCACTTGGCCCAGTTCGGGCGCCTGCTTTGCAGCGGTCAATGAAGCTCGAAGATTCTGTATGTCCAACTTCAATGCTTCTGAGTCCGCCTTAATAAACTTTAGAGCTTCATCAAATGCAGGAAGAACTCCGTAGGCTAGAGGTCGCTTCCATTCTCGGGGACGGTCGAATGAAATTGCTGGTCGACGCGTCTTGACAGGACGGGTTCGTATTTTGCGGGTCGCGTCGTCAGAGGCTGGTACGGCCGAGGAACCTGTCGGTAACACAGCAGTAGTACTAGACAGCCTTACTGACTGAGATTGCAACCTCCATATTGCGGAGATGCGACTCGGAACCAACATTGACGGAGTGAAGGAATTCATCCCTACTTGAAGGAAGGTCAAGTTTCTGCCAAAAATCGTGGGAAAGTATAGCCCCTGTCTTACCGGATTTTACCGAACAAGAGTGCCTGCACCCTCACTCGTCCCGCCTCGCCCTCAT
>QFES01008441.1:0-14825 GCA_003316375.1 Tylopilus plumbeoviolaceoides | reverse complement strand
GCTTCTTTTTTATGGTGGGGTGACGTGTTCTTTGCGATCCCCGGCTCCACCCCTGTTTTGAGGCAGCCTCAAGGAGGTTCTCGCACTCATTCTCACAAAGCGGCCCGGTCATCCCGATAATGGAGCTAACAACATCATACCTAGGTCAAGAACACCGATGACGCACAGTTCGGCGAACACTCGTGGACGTTTCGCCACCCCGACTTTCACATCGACAGACGTGACGCCCTAGAAAACATCAAACGCAAGGTCCCCACCGCTCGAAAATCCGCCCCGAGCAATGTCCCTTCCTGCTCCATTCGTGCCGTCTCGTCAGGTTCGCCTGGTCCGCCAGCCGTTGGCGAAGTGGAGTCGTTGCAGGCTCAGACGACAACACTAGCTACGCATACCAATGCCCTCCAGAATCAGACGACTACGCTCCAATCCCAAACCAATACACCCCAGTCCCAAACCGCCTCCCTCCATGTACAGTCGGCTGCCTTGCAGACAATGTCGACTGGTCTCCAAAACACCGTATCAGCATTGCAGCAGCAGATCGTGTCACTCCAGGCTCAAAACGACGCACTGCGAGCCCAAGTGGGCAGGTCAGAAGAACGCATGCGTGGCCTTGAGCGGAGTTATCGGGATGTCCTTGGCGAGATGGTCAAATTTCAGAAGAACATGGCACGGCAAGACGGTTTGCTGCAGGGTTTGATTCAATATTTTCTAGGGTTCGAGGACGGTGAGTTGGTCATTTTCTTGGATTTCTTATTTCGCGCCATTTCGTTCCCTCATCACACATGCGCCGGCATGCTTTCGTGTTTGCACGTGGATGGATGTAAATGTACGATCGGCAGCCTCGCCGAGTGAGACAGCTCATCTTGACCCTTTATTCTTATTTTATATATATCCGTGACACTGATACTCCTGTTAGTGAGACACAAGGTTAGTATGGGAGCGCCTACCGCTGCGCCTTCCACGCTTGCAGGCCCTTCTTCCGTACCCCAGCCAAAAACGCCTGTTGTGGCTCCGAACATTGCCCACAGCATGACTTCCACCACGCATCCGCCTCCATCCCTTTTTGCCACAGGCACAGGAAATGCGGCATCCGCAGCGACATCACTCTTTGCTAATTCCCAACCTCAACCCAGTCCCTTTCTGCAACCCTTGTCGGTAACTTCACCAACTCCCCCAGCACCAACATCGTCCTCGTCCTCGCTATCGCAAGCGCTCGGGCCAACACAAAGTCAGAGTCAAGCGAGCCAGGGCAGTCAGATCTCCCGTGGCTTAGGCCCACGTGTCCAGTTCGTGCCTGCGCAAGAAGCGCAGCGAGTTCTGGGACTCGGTGAGCATCCCGATCCCAGTGCGCTCGCGCGTGCAAGCCTCGCGCAAATGAACGAGATGGCTCGACGCGCTGAGAGCGGACTGTCCTTTCGTTCCAGCACAAGATCGTCATCCTCGAGCGGAACAGACATGACTGCCAACCTGGATCAGGATGCCCTGTCTCGGATATCCCAGATGCATCTTCAGTTGCAGGACCCTGGGACGTCCACGGGGGATGAGCCATTTATCATCCCGCCAGATATGTGGGAACCTCCTGCACAGAACGCGCACGAGGGACTGCAGGTGTTTACGCTTGGGCATTTATTGCCCCGGAGTAACGTTGAGGATACAAACGGAAATTGGACGTTTCCAGGAGAGGGCGGCATAGCTGGATCCAGCTCTGACTCAACGGCGGAGGGTGGAGATGCTGTGGGTGGTGGAGATGATGACGGATTTGAGAAGGAGCCTGAGGAGAGTCCCGGGCCAGAGGAAGTCGTGCAGCCCACACCTACGAATCCATCGAGCGGATCACCCTCCCCGCCCTTGTCATCATGCTCGTCACCCTCGGGCGCTGGGAGTCGTAAGAAGTTTTTCGCGTGCGCCGGTCGACATTCGTCCCTGGGTGGGCAGTACCGCCACGTGTGCTGCTAGTGGACGACGACGCGGTCAGTCGACGATTGAGCAGCAAGTTTTTACAAGTTTTTGGGTGTGCAATCAATGTGGCTGTGGATGGGATCGCTGCGGTCACTAAGATGAACCTGGAAAAGTATGACTTGGTGTTGATGGTGCGCCCCGATACACTCTTATCACCGACACTGATGTATCAGCCTATAAGATATCGTGATGCCAAAGATGGACAGGATATCTGCTACGTCGTTGATAAGGCAATTTGATCTTATGACGCCTATCATATCGATGACCAGCAATTCGAAGCCGAGCAAGATCATGACGTATTACTCGTCTGGGATGAACGACATTCTTCCAAAGCCGTTCACCAAGGAGGGCTTGTTGGACATGCTCGAGGTGAGTTTGAAACAGGTATAATCTAGATGGCGCCTGAGGAATGATCAGAAACACCTCATGCATCTAAAAGTCATCCAACGAATGTCCAAGGTGACCCGAAAGAAGTCAGTCACGCCCAAGCACTCGAGATGACTCACCAAGATGAATGGCCATACTGGAACCATATTCAACGGTCCGGACGCCTCCTACACCCACATATGAGACACCACGGAACTTGCGCAATGTTGCTGGGGCCAAGGAGCAGTTGAGCGCGCACCTATACGAGCCGCGACTTACAGCACCAAGACGATGACACGGCGACGACGTCGGGGGTCACGGCGTGATGACGCCGCCAACAACAGTAGATCCTCAACACAGGTACAAGTAGGATACCTGGTATCGCCCAGGGCTACCTGCTTAATTGTGCTTATTATCGGCTAGCTTGGCTGCAATGCGTCGTCAACTCCTAGCTCAAGGAAACATAGCGCGCTCTCGCCCGACAGGTCCGGTTTTGAGCCGGAAGAGCCTTTTCACCCAAACCACTTGCGTATACTCCTCCGCTTGACTTTACATTCACAGTCTCCTCGTGGAGCTCTCTAGTCTCAGAAGGACCCTTCTCATGTAGCCACGTGGCATCGTATCGCATAGATATCCTAATATATGGGGCTGTCACGCAATGCATTGGACGCTAAGCGACTATATATCGCGTCGTGAATAGTACTGAGTTGTCGTGCCGACGATGAACGTTGAACATTAGTGAACTGCCGACACAACAGGCTCGCGAACGTCAATTGATGTTCTGAAACATTTGCCTTGAGGTTTCGACAGTGTCGGTGTGACTATCTGCCCTAGTCATTGGCAAATATCATTATTGACAAATTTGGCGACGCGAGCAGTCTCCGAGTCAAAGCTTCCAAGTTCAGCCTGAGCCTGAGGCTCGCCTTCTCAAATCACTACCCTCCTTATCTTTTTACCGATGGCTGGCCGCTTCAGGTGTGGTGCTCACCCTTGTGAGCGTACCTTTGACAGTAGTCGAGCTGTGGCTCTTCATCGCTCAGTATGCCTACACTATGCAACATGCCAATCTCAATCTCAGGCTCGACTGGAGAACTTGAGGCGGAAGCGAGTCCAATCCTTTGATCAGCGTTCGTTGAAGAAAGCTCGTCCGCATTCGGAGTCCGAGTCACTGCAGCCTATCACTCCCACCTCCCTGTCTCGCTCAGAGTCCTCACCAACAGTGCCAGTGGCAAATGTCCCTTCTGAGCCCAGCAACACCATGACCGTGACGGCTGTACCATCTTTGGAGATGCTGGACTCTCAAGCTCAAGATCATGCAAGCACGGTGTTGTCTCCGGCCCATTATGCCGGTGATGAAGGTCCAGAAATTCCCGACTTGGCCCGGGCATCTTCTCACCGTCCTGCTCGGACTCGCCGTCTACCCAAACGATTTAGGGATTCTTTACCAGAACCACCTGTTCCCATACAGCCCCCTCCTGCTGCGCCGGCCACTGCTCTCCCTCGAATCATCTTACATGTCTTTGACTCATTCCGCACCGCATTCAACACATTTGGCATAGCTCGAGAATACCGGCACCGCCCTACATACGATCCCGACTCATTCGTCACCCTCGAGGAGCTGTCCAACAAGCCCCCACAAGATAACGACCTCGAAGCTGAATTCTCCTTTGCAGCACCTCCACCACCTCCCTGGCCATGGAAGTCAATGTCGGTTTGGCGATTGCTGAACTGGATGCTGTCTGGAAGCAGGCAAAAGTCATGTGGAGAAGTGAATCGCCTTGTCCGGACAGTGTTAACAGCAGAGGACTTCTCTCTTCAGGACCTGATAAACTTTAATGCCGGTACGGAGTTGAAGCACTTGGACACCAGCGAGAAAACTCTCGATGCCGAAAGCCCCTTTCGTAGGGACGGGTGGACCGAAAGCTCAATCACCATCTCTGTACCAACGCGCGAACGGAATCCAGAGGGGAATGGCCAAGAGTTCACTGTATCTGGGATCCTCCATCGGAATTTGACGGCTGTTGTTCGCGCAGCCTTTTTGGAACCATTGTCTAAATGGTTTCATCTAACTCCCTTCAAACGGATCTGGAAATCCCCATCAACAGGCGAGGAGCAGCGCATCTACGACGAGCTTTATACGTCGGATGCTTGGATCGAGGCTCACGACGAGGTCCAGAAACAGCGGCATGCCGATGGATGTACCCTTGAGCGGGCCATCGCAGGGCTTATGTTTTCGTCGGATTCCACGCACCTGACTCAGTTCGGACAAGCCTCTGCATGGCCCATCTACTTGGCGTTTGGTAACTTGTCAAAATACATACGTGCTCGTCCCAAACCATCCGGTGCATGTCACATTTTGGCATTTATTCCAAAGGTATGCTATCCCTCTGGTTCAGCATCTTCGGTACGCTAAAGTCAATCCCTTGTCAGCTTCCACAGGCGATCGAAAATTTTGTCTCTCGACTCACGAACAAGAGGAATCGGGCAGATATCTTGACGCACTGTAAGCGGGAGCTGGTACAGGCCATTTGGAAGATGCTATTAGATGACGAGTTCCTGGATGCCTACCAGAATGGAATTGTGGTGAAATGTTATGATGGGGTGCTTCGTCGTATATTCCCCCGTATGTTTACCTATTCTGCTGACTACCCAGAAAAGTAAAGTCTTTGAGTTTTCGTCCTTCCGACCAACACTGACAAAGTTCAACATATAAGGGTGCTTCTAGCAACAATCCGTGACAAGGGCAATTGCCCTTGTCCACGATGTCTCATTCCAAAAAGCGAGTTTGCGCGTCTAGGCCTCCTGGCTGATCTCACTGCAAGGACAGTCAAGATTCGTAAATATTTCCGAGACAAGGTCCGAGCCGCTCGTGACGCTATCTATAAGCTTGGTGCCCCCATCAAAGGCACGATCCCTGAGGGCCACCTTAAATCTTTCTCGTTGGTGCCTACCTTGGTACGTTAGATTGGACCCCATCAACCCCCCAAGACTAACAGTACGATTCAAGAACTCATTCGCTGAACTGCTCGGGCACCTGGGGTGTAACATATTCCAGATGCTGACAGTTGACCTCATGCATGAGGTTGAACTGGGGGTCTTTAAAGCGATCTTTACTCATCTCTTGCGACTATTGTATGTCATCAACCAGGAGGCTGTCAAACTTCTCGATAGCCGGTGCGGTGTTAAACGATTTATTCTGGATATTTCCCTTACAACCTTTGTTAGTTACAGGGATATACCTACATTTCGCTGGGATTCAATCCGACGATTCCCTCCCGACGTCTCGGCGATGCGACATCCAGCCGCATGGCACTTTGAAAACCTCCTGCAGGTATGTACTGGTTTTCGTAGGCTGAGGAATACTGTCAGCTCACTGCATTTGGTGATCTAGTGCGCCATTCCTGCTTTCGAGGGGTTGTTTCCGCCCGAACATGATGATGTCGTGAGGATTTTATTGTTCCGCATGGCACAGTGGCATGCTCTTGCCAAGCTTCGACTGCATACTGAAAAGTCGTTAGTGTGCCTTGAGCATGCTACTCGTCTCTTGGGACAGCAGCTCCGCAGGTTCAAAGACTACACGTGCTCAGCGTTCCAGACCACCGAACTCCCCCGTGAAACTGCTGCTCGGTTAAGACGAGCGGAAGCTAAAATGAATATACAACCCCAGAGCACATCTCACCCCTCCCAGGCGGCCCCACGCAACACTGCGCGTGTGAAGACATTCAACCTATCGACGTACAAGGTTCATGCTCTAGGACACTACGTGAACACAATTAGGATGTTGGGAACTACTGATTCGTATAGTACTCAGATTGTAAGTAACCATAAACTGCCACAGGGGCGCACAGTTGACTTCTTTCATATTTCTAGGGCGAGCTCGCCCACCGACATTTGAAGAGGCTTTACCAGAGCACAAATAAACAAGAACCAATGAAGCAAATCTCCAAGCAAGAGAGGCGACTCACTCGTGCTCACAGAGAGATGGATCCCGACGGTATTTACTTCCAAAACGCAGGGCCTGAAGAAGATGAGCCAGTAAATCTTTCGGATCGTTACTACTTGGCTCGCAACACCTACCATGTCCTTAACCTGGCGGCCTTCTTGTGGGAACATTCACGCGATCCCGCAATCCATGTGAGATTAAAGCTTTTTCATCCAACCCAATGCTCACTCATCCTCTGAGCGCATCCCAACTGCAATTAGGACTTCATTCCGAAGCTCAAAAATCACCTCCTGGGACGTCTGTGGGGTCTGGATTACGATGGCGATGAACGTGTCTTCACCTCGGAAGAGCGACAACGTGTTCATTTCATCCGTGGTCTCAACCGCATACCTATGCCCAGGCGCCTTCAGATTCACTTCACCACATATGACATTCGCCGGGATTATGACACGCTTCGCCCTGGCCATGGTGGAGTGGTGATGCTGCGCTCCCAAGAGGATGGTACCCATGCTCACCTTTTTTGGTACGCTCAAGTCTTGGCAGCTTTTGTCTTCCGTGTCTATTATGATGGACGCGAGCATATAAAGGATGTCCTTTGGGTCCGTTGGATGGGGACTGTCCCTGGATACCGCTGGAGTATCGCAAAGGCACGCCTTCCGAAGATAGGGTTTGTTCCTGAATCATCAGGAGCATTCGGTTTCATTGATCCCGCTCTGATCATTCGAGCATGCCATGTCATCCCCGTGTTTGCTGAAGGCCGAACTGACACATTGCTTCGACATGGGCACTCGCTTGGGCGTGCAAATAATGATGTCGATGACTGGGCTGCATACTACGTCAATATGTAAGCATGTTCCGATCTACTGATGCAATCGATCACTTCTTCACAAAGTACACTGCAGATTTGCGGACCGGGACTTGTATGCGCGGTTTGCTCAAATAGGGGTCGGACATGATATGGAGAACACAAATGCGTCATTCGGCCAGAAACCATCCAATGAATCGGAGCCTACAGATGACCTTGATGTCGATGACCTGAGTCTCCCTGACTCGGATAGTGGCGAGACGACAAGCACTAGCAACGACGCGCATCAAGTTGAACTAGCGGAAGGGTGCGGTACCGGGGGTGCACCACTCGAAAGTGGACCATGGGACGATCATGATACTAGCGACGATGCCCAAGAGAACTCTGAATTAGTTGAGTCGGAGTCGGAGTCGGACGCCGTGGACTATCATGATGACAGTGATACATACAATTTCTCTTTCTAAAAATTTCCCAGTCGCTATTGCATACAATGTGCTTTGAATAGTATGAATGATGGTTTACTCGGCTCAAACTCAAATCTTGCATCTGCGCTTGTGGCATGGGCATGCCATTGCGACTCGGTAGGCCCGGGTTTTTGCTGCTTGACACTAACTTGAAGGCACCTGGGACAGCTCGTCACTCCCAGCCGTGTTTCTAGATCTCGCAATCTTGTCAACACTTCTCCCGCTATCATCTCTCCTTGATGAAATTATACTGTGATGCATTGTCAGGTCCTACTACCGTGATATCGTTCACTCCTCCACTCTAATAAATATGGGCAGGACATTGGGAACACAGGCTCAGCAGATTAATGATGTCAAATGGGCTTCTTTAAAGGGTGATCAGAATGCACTACATCAAACACATTGCATTCTATTGACCAAGCATTTCCCTAGTACAATGTTCCTACACGCTGCGACTAACATGATGCAAGCCATTCTAACACATGAGTTCATGTCGAGAATGTGACCAGCCACTTGACAAGTCACGGTATTTAACACGAAAATTGAAACTGGATTATAATGGCTTGCCAATTTACGTTACCTGGGCGAGATTGCTCCATGGATTGTAGATTTACTGGAATGCCGGGCGTGTATCCGAAGACGTTGTATTTCCTTGAATTCCTTGTTCCATCCAGATCTATTATCTACTTAGTAGCCTTTGTGACACGCTAATAGCACGGAACAATAGTTTCAGTGATGGTGATGTGATTGAGACTGTACACTGAAGTCAACGAGATTGTATATTAGTGGAAAGAAAAGCGGCTGCCTAATGTATCCGACGATTTCGGTCGTCGTGATGGGTGTGGTGCCGTTGGATGGATTGAGAGAGAGAGTGGATGTTGCCATTAGATAGAGGCTCCCATCGAACTGCGTGCGTCCAATTCAAGTGCGCCTTCAAGTTGAACTCGGCCGTTCGCCGCATTCCACACGGTCACCGTGCCACTGTCCATCTCGTGACACCGCAACTTGAAGGTCAGAAATGCCACTCCTCCGAGTCGCGTCCCGGGCATTGGTGTTCCCACTTCGGTCCCATCTGGAACCACTTTCGAACATTGTCCTGGTCACCGCCCACGAAATGTTCTCTATCACTGAGGACCGCGATTGAACGGATGATTCCTCGACAATTGATCTGGATCCGTTTTGCTCCCTTTTCGAAAAGTGGAATCAAGCTTCGCAATCAGCTCGTCGAAATTGGATTCTAATCACCTTGCCTACTAGCACCATATTTGACCGTACGTGCTTCTGCTTGCTGACCGTTTCGTGAGGAAGGTCGGTTATCATCTTTCTCTGTTTCTGCCAGTGTGAGCGTCCGATCAATTGACTTGTCCATCCACTCACTTTGCTGTCGCAGACCTGTCCAGGCTGCCCTTGAAAACATGCCCAGCTAGAGGTGATGAAAGTAGGCTGCGTGGTCGTCGCCAGGTGAGCCCGCGGTGTTGCCTGCTTCCACCCACGTGCCTCCTTATCATTATTGAATCACGATCAACTCGCACGCAGAATCTTCTTATGCCCAACCTCCACTTGAATGGTTAGACATTAGGAATCCATTGCTGAAGACCCTCTGACGCATGAAGCGACATTTGCACCAGTCGTGCTCAGCAGTGACGAGGCCACTCTCTTTGTCGGCACGGGCAGCACTGGATACTACCCTTTGTACAAATCACTCGGAAATATCTACAACTCTATGTCGGGCGCATCGCGATGTAGTTGGCCTTTTGGCCTTTCTCTCGATCGCAAAAAGTGAGTCGCCATGCTCATGCTATTGCTAGTGCGACCATTCTTATTATGTTAATAGCCGACGAGGCGCATCAAGCTGACCCAGAGTTCTGCCATCAGTTATTCCATTCCTCACTAGCAGCCATACTATATCCTGTCAAGCCTTTTATGACGACACCGCGGGTCACTCGCTGTGCTTATGGCCATTTACGACGGATTGCATATGGACTGGGCCCTTATATCCAGAGCAGGCACTTCTTGTCTGCATTGTCCAAAGGTTGTGTGCACGGTACGTGTACCGCATTCATGTTCAATCGAATGCACGACCGACGACTGGAAATATAAAATAGATGACTACACCACGAAGGACCTCGATTCAGGAGGGCCCACTGGCACGCGCACAAGCACACAGATCAGCCCATCGAACCTCTCGACGTCAACATATTATTTACTAGTATTACAATGTCACCGTGTGGAGGTACATACACCTTACCCTCATGACATGCCAACATTAACAAGGACCAAACCAGCCATTCACCAAACATTTTCCACGCGCCGATATACATGAGCTCATTGCCCCAGACCTGCCCCTCTAGCTCATCAAGGGCAGCTTCAAAGACCGCCTCATCGCCCGGGTACTGTGATTATCTCAAGGTAACCCGCGGTGAAAGCCACGCAAAAGGTATGACGGCCGACATAGATTGTAGATATGTCACCGCGTCTCGCAGCGCTGCTTATGTGGTCACTCACTATCATAGCAGGAAGGTGAGGACTCGGAGGGTCTACGGGGTCTTGGGTTGCCCCGGAAAAGCTTTTTCTTTCTTTCGCTCAGCGCAAAGAATATGCTTGTGTGCTGGTTGAGTGGTCCCTGCCTGTGGCAGTCCTCAGTCAGTGGCTCCGTGCAGTTATCGTGCTAAATTTTGCCGGTCAACTTTCACTATACAGACTCGCTTCAAGTTACCATGTAAATACATGCACAATGCAAGTGATCGGATGTGGCTGATTAAGAGGTAAAAAGTTTGATGAGAGTGGGATTCGAACCCACGCCCTTTCGGACCAGATATTCTGGGGTCATCTAATGACCTGATCCTTAGTCTGGCGCCTTAGACCGCTCGGCCATCTCACCCTGTTAAATTTATTCGAAAGATCATACACATCCAGTGAGCGGGGCTGTCACACGTCACAGCCCAGCCACGGCTGCGGGCGGTTCTGCAAGCATCGACCACTCGAGTTGGAAGGGTCCAGCATGGCCTCTGCATACTATGAATTCTACAGAGGATCATCGTACGTTTACAGCTCTACTTTGTGGCGAATCAACCTCTACAACCTGTTCTATAGCATTGGCATGGCTCTCACCGACTCGCTGGACGAGCTCATCACAAGCGGCGCCATCACGCCACAGCTGGCAATGAAGGTTTTGCAACAGGTTCTGCATGTGGCATCGCACTCAAGACCAAGCACGCTGACGACGGTCTAGTTTGACAAATCCCTCGCAGACACGATGGTCAAGCAGGTGAAAACCAAGACGACGCTCAAAGTACTCTCTCCTTACCGTTCGTGGAGCCGTGTCTCGCTCATGTGCGTTTATAGGGTCACTTGCACACGTATCGTCTTTGTGACGACGTGTGGACGTTTATCGTCAAGAACCCCTCATTCAAGATGGAGTCGAACGAGATGGTGTCGGCCCCACGAATAAAGATCATTGCATGCAAGAACGGAGACGCCATAGAGGCTGGAAAGAAGTGACCTGCCCAGCGACGTCTCCACCTTCCTCCGCATTGTACCATAGAGGTCATGTAATCTTGTAATGAGCTCGCGGTCTGCACCGTCGCAGCGGTGCCGAATGGGCTATGCACCCGATACCAGCCAGTGTATTGCTGTAGAATGGAGATGTATGTGAGCCAGAAGCTGTGAAGTCCCTTTAGCCTTATATGAACCTGTAAGCACACGTGCTCATAAATCGACTTCCCATCTGGTCCTCCTTGTTATCCTCCTTCCTCGACACCAGCGCCCCCCACCATGGACACCCTCCTCTATCCTGAACCTCCAACAAAGGCAAGCGTCTCCGAAGCTCGCAGAGCGCTCGACATACAACGCCAAGAGCTCAACCAACTCTCAGAATGCATATCTTCGGCAGAGGACGCCCTCGCGCAGATCATCACCGACAGGAAGCTCGCGATTCGGGAGATGCAGTGCGAGCAACTTGCATTGGAGGAAAGAGTGAAGCACACGCTTGCATACATCTCGCCTATAAGACGACTGCCCCACGAACTCCTCCACCATATCTTTATGTTCAACTTCGACAATCACCCTTGCTGTGCTTGGATCCTCGCTTCTGTCTGCGTTCTATGGCGAAGACTGGCCCTATCAATACCTAAATTATGGTCCAAGGTGAGCGACAGCTCTTCTCTGGTATGCATCGGGGTTGGGTGCACCTCCTATTCCCCGCATCTATTGGCGCCCGAATGCGTTTATCGATGGAAACGTGTATTCCCCCCCACCTTCTTCCGACTGATCTCTTCATATGGGAATTCTTTGCGGTAAATACTCCCCGACATTATACGATCTGTTGCGCTCTGTTTCCCTTCGACTAGCCATATGTGGGACCACATGTGTTCCGCATGCTGTCCGCATTTACTTCAACAGCGAATTGAACTGTCGTGGCTGACATCTTTACTTAGATACGTATCGTGACTAGCCAAAGCGCCTCTCCAGACACCATTCGCCTCTGGTTAGAGCGGTCCGGCGACAAGGTTCCCTTGGACATCGAAATCTACTTGCGGGTGAGCGGAGGTTCGGCAGAGCCCTCTAATCGTGGTCGAGCATCATCCCCTACACCGTGGATCCCGCCGCCACCCAGCCCGCCGGCGCACTATGTCCTACCACATCCACCGTCCGCCACCATTTTATTACCTCCAGCACAGACACCAATCATCGTCCCGCAATCGCCGTCCCATCATGATGCTTGGGCGTCTCCTCCGCCACCTCCCTCGCGAAGTTCCCCGGTAGCCCAACGTAACTCGCACTGGGGACATATCGCAATTTTTTACTTGATCGAGCAGATGCACCGGTGGCAACGGTTCGTGTTCCGATTCGATAAGCAATTTCCTTCAATATCTGCGCTCAAGTCTATCAATGGTGCGCGTTACACTTTCCCATGGATAATTTTAATTAATTAAGTGATTTAGGCGACGCTCCGCTGCTCAGAGAGTTTGAGATTTCGTGTGCAGAGACGATATACGCTAATGAATGGGCCTGGCTTCCCTGCACCACGCCGTCGACTCCTTTAGTGTTATCGCAGCTGGAGTCCCTGATGTTGCATCACGTACCATTCAAGTGGTCCTCTCCTATCTTCAAGACCGATTTACGATCTCTGAATCTTCGTTCACTTCCGTCCAATCACTTACCATTGGATCGGATCTTGCACATCATCTCAAGCAACCCTAATCTTGAATCCCTCACACTCCATTTTGCCGTCGTGGTGCCAGCCATCCTCCCACTACAGCCCACGTGTCTACCTAAGCTTCGCGAACTCAATTTCAGTGGTCATTATCACATGTCGACGCTTGCGGATGCGCTTGCCCTTCCTGCGTTGGACGTGCTGAGCCTCGATATCGAAGCCCGCGACCCCATTGAAGACGTCATTACGAATCTGCTGCAGCGCTCCAATAATCCGCCTGTTACTCAACTATCGGTATCTTACGGGAACACCAACAGCTCGACGCTTTATTATGGCCCGGGAGGCATAGTCATTGCGTGGAACTTCCTCGCAGAGATGAATCACCTTCACACGTTGAGCGTTGGGGGGACGCCCCTCGAGCCTTTCTTGATAGCACTGGGAATCCCCGAGGACGAACAGGCACACTGGATCTGCCCAAACCTGAAATCAGTGACGATGAAGAGTTGCCATACGCATCCGGATGGGATTGCGAAGCTCGTGCAGCTTATCGAGGCGCGCAACCCGGAGACGGGAACCGCTACGATGGTGCACGGCGTGACGCCGACCAAGCTGCGGTACATCGAGTTGCATGATTGTGCGTCGGTAGGACCGGACGTGTTGGAGTGGCTGAAAAAGCGGGTAGACGATGTAGTTTGCGTCGAGCCATCATATGGGAGGTCTGTTTGACGTCCGTTTTTCTTGCAGTGCAAAGCAATCTGGTTTTGAGCCGTCGTATATCCCGTAAGTAGTATATATAGTTGATATTTGTATTCTCCGAGATGTGTCTTAGTATCTTGTGTTATGTGTGAGCGGGGAAGGGCAGCAAATATTATAGATATGGTGCCTTTGGTCTCGGCGCTGGCTGTTTTTCGGACACCGCCATGGTGGACCGTGGAAGCATGTGAGCGGTCCATGCTCCGCATCTTCGAACGCCATTTCCAAAAATATCTACCTCATCACCGTAAAGTATACAAATGGAAACTTCCATGGAATCAATGCCACAAGTCAGGTACCGGTGTCCATAAGAAGACGTCGCAGCATGCGGCGGTGTGTAGCATGACGGGCCATTCCAAGATCGGGTTGTACGCCGCATCGACGGAGCCTGAAAGTCGACAACCTGCCGGCGGATGCCTTGCATGCCTGTCACAGTTTAAATTAAATCTCCGACGTCTCCTGGCTCGCCTAACACACTTCAACACTTCATCATTTGCACTCCGCTCCATTAAGTCACGCTCTTGCGCATCATGGCGAGAGGTGGCTGATGGGCGAATTGTAACAGCACTTTCAAGTTATTGCAACTGCGTCAGAGGAAGTATTTAGTAAGTCTAGTGCCCATCTATCTAGCAGTACAGCCCTGGCACTCATAGGTGTACATGTATTCTCGGTGTTGATAAAGAGAAGATGTTCTCTCGTTCTAAAAATGCAAGGACGTTAATCATGTTTCATAGCTGATCTACCAGCTCAGAGTGAAGCGCAGCAATCATGAGTCCGCGTCAACATTCTTTTTTCGCGCCTTCCTTGTGCCCTCTGTAACGCTAGTTCAGCATCGTTATGTTGACATCATGATAGGATCTGTATTACCGTCGCAAAAAGCGCACTAGCGCCGCAAGAGATTATGTATATATAGATCTAAGCATTTGACTTTTGAGCGCTCAGAGACGTTCGGCGACCGAAAACAATTCATCCGGGCTGTCGAGTATTCTGATCCGTAAGGGTCTCGGAAACCACAAGTACCACGTATTGCCAAGGAGTCTTGGCGCACAGACTCGAGAGTCATTAAAACACTCAAGTCGATGGAATTTTCTAAGAAATCGCCAAGAAGCCTGAAAGGGTGTAGTGTGAGATGGAGGCACCAAAACAAGCATAGTCCCACTGCACCGCGTATCAGAAGGACGAGCGTGTTACCAAGAATCGTGCGGTTCGGTGGGCCCGGGCATAAGCTGGGATAAAATGTGATGATTTCACCGTACAGGACCGTGCGGCGCCAAGGTGGAGTTGAGCCGATGGAATGACTGATTGCGCAGTAGCGCAACCCTGGGCATCGCATGAGTATATAAGCAGTCTGCCCTCGCTAGCATCTCGAGAACAACGTCCTTA
>QFES01008438.1:0-14348 GCA_003316375.1 Tylopilus plumbeoviolaceoides | reverse complement strand
TGGCAACAAGTGTCGGGGCGACACCATTGTCCTTTTGAATATCAGGGACTTGTACTTTTCCTGACGCGACACGTGTTGACGAGGCACCTGCGATTGCTTAATCAAAAAGAGTCATGATTATCGTCGTGGGTAACACAGTGCAAGCACTAATTCATTCGACGTGTCGCTTAGCAGCTATCAAAACATCCAGCACGCCATACAACAAAAACGATCCAGAAATGAAGTAAATCGTAAGAGCTCGTTCCAAGAACATCGAAAAAACTAAGACCAAACGCATCAGACCGACTCAACGGCCGAACCAATGCTCTTGTGGCCGCAGCCTTCGAGATGCCTTTTTTCGGCCTGGAGGTCCCTAGAAAAATTTCTGTCGATAAGAATGCAACATATGATCCAGTAACACGTACGGCTTGTTAACCAGACTGTCAGGGCCGACGTAGACCAGGGTATCGTAGAGCAAGGCTCCAATTTGCATGCCCAAGATGGGGCCGAGTACGGGGCACCAAATCCAATATTGAGACCTGAAGTCAAAGACTGGGGCGGATGAGCACGCTGCGAGTGTGAAGCAAGAAATACGTACCCGCTTTTCCGTAGCCAACCATGGCGGTCAAAATGCGTGGACCAAGGTCACGCGCAGGATTGACCGCATACCCTGTTTCCATGCCGAGGGCGAGCCCAATCCCAAGAAGACAGATGAAAAGTGCCAGAGGAACAAGACCTGCAGGAGGTGGGGTGTTTCGCTTGTCCGTCACGGACAAGATCGCAATGATCAACATAGCAGATGCCAAAAACTAAGACACATGTGAGCTCATTGCAAGATAAATGAACCATGGTGGGACTGACCTCGGAGAAGAAACAAGAAGCTGAAGTCAGGTAATCCGCCTGGATTCATGATCAGCGTATATTTTCAATCAGAAACATGCAGAACGTACCGCATATGTTCCAAACAGGCCCCCGGTGCCCGTGATGGTACGAATGTTCGATCCACCTTCGTAGAGGTTGATGGCATGGTAGTAGTTGCCGTAGATGATAGCAGCACCACAAATACCCCCAAGAAGTTGGGCAAGAATGTAGCCGGGGACCTTCTTCCAAGGGAAACCACGAATAGACGCCATGGCAAGAGTGACCTAGTTGGATATTATGAATGTAGGATAGGACAATTCGTACAGCACAACGTACTGCTGGGTTGATGTGACCACCTGATATCCCGCCACAGGCCCATACACCCATAGCTAAACCTGTCGAGCATGTGAGATAAGCCACAGAAGTAGTTCAAACATCTTACCGATAGCCCAACCAAGGTTGAGGGAGAGATACTCCTGTGGTGAAGTTGTCAGCGTTGAACAGTGTATTAGTAGTTGTCAGGACTGACTCCTTTGGGACTGGAGGCGACGGCGAGGCTGGACGATAGGACACTTTGACAACCACCACCACAACCGAAAATGACAAGGATCATAGTCCCAAGAAATTCAGCAGCGGGCTCTCGTACATACTCCCTAGCATGGCATGCAGTATGAGCAGAGCCTAGAGAGGGGTGAAAAGGCCGACCAACCTAATCCTCGACCAGTAGTTGGGGTACCGCGTGCAGTGTTCACAGTCTTCAAAGGGAATGAATTTTTTGGCACCGGGATCCTGGTGACGAAGATACGTGCTCGACTCAGCAAGTTCATCCATGTCGTCAAGTGAAGCAGCTCAAAGGAAGGAAGGAAGAGAGGTCGACACACTGGGCGATAGAGTTCTTTTGCGCGTCTTTTATAGGTGGAAGGCTGCCTAAAATGCCCTGAGGTATCCGGGTACCACTGCCACCGAAATCGTAACAGATCCAGCGGGCGTAAGGACGATACGCGCTAAGACCAATCGGAGGGTTCCAATTCTGATATTTCGCGTCATTGAACGAGGAGACTGGTGCGGCAGATCGTGTGGTTTGATTGTGTGCGAACCGAGCAATCATCATCTGCGTAATCGGCAAGATGAGCAAACGGCAACGTTGCCAGCCTCCATCGAGTCAATCCCGTTTCAGCTGAGGCATTAAACTAAGTGTGACGAACCGGTTCGCTTAACTTTGTTCTGAATATCTAAAAGGTTCATACGTTATGGCTCATCGATATTGTAGTGCTCAAGATAGAATCTCGTGGTCGCGACGGCGGATAGCCTTGGCCTGGGATACTAAGAATATGACATACTTTTTTGGGACTCATGACAAAATTGTCACGGCGCAGGAGCATTGTTGAATATATGTACCACATTTATGACGACTCATTAACGTGAGATACATCTACCGAAATAACATGTGACGTACGACGGAGGTTTCAAGAATTCGCGAATTCTTCCTCGATGCGGCCGGGAACAGCCCTTCGATTCATCCAATCCAATTCCACCGATAGGCTGACCAACGGGGAGATCCGCGGACGCGGCTTGGGCTGGATGAGTGGTCGTGAATCGAGTGTGCTGTTGGCGAGATCAATTTCTTTCTCTCTTTCAAAAAGAATAGAACCAAAGAAGGGCCCAGACAGAGATAATAATTTTTGAGTTTAATCAACAAATCGAATTAGCATGACCAAGTATCAGACGTAAGTCATGTCAACCTGATTGGTGTCTGACAGCGGAACGAGCCAGCCATGCGGAACACCCAAGGCGAAGTGTGGCAAAGGAGATGCGGCATGACTAGTCATTAAGGCTTCATATTCATCTCCCGAGCGGCCAGCGGTGATAATGTGGGGGGTGGGGGGTGGGACCAACTCATTATCATCGTGTTCGGCACAGCAGAGGCTCGGCGCGCACAATCACACTGACCGAATCGAACTCAAGCTCGTCAAATTTCGGGAAGGATGATGAATTACGACGGTTAAGTCAATGCGGTCAACGTTGTTCGTACCGAGTTCACTAGCACCTGTGGTAGGATGGCCAACACCTACAGGTAAAGTTCAGGTTGAAAGCTCTAGGAAAAGAATCATGTAGTCACCTGGTGGAGCTTTCGTTCACCTCCAACCTCCCAGCCACTCTCTGCGATGGGAAGTATACAATCATTTACCAGCCTCACGCAAAGTGTGCCGATGACATGCTTGTCAGCGACATACTTGCGCCATCGCAACATGTTTTCTAAAAGCTTCACAGACCGAGAAAGTAACCGCTGCCGGGCTGGTGCCGCCTCTGGGTCAAAGGGAGGATGATTCAACTTGACAAAAGGGGTCAAAAGCCGCCACACATCGGACGTCGCGCTGTCGAAAACAGTATGGACTGCTTGCAATATCATCTAGAGATCCGTATAATGTCAGTAATTCACCAATTTGGAACCACCAGGAACAATACGGACCTGGAATTTATTATTGTCTGTTCCAACAGAAGCTTCTACTTGTTCGGCTAGATCAATCATTCTTCGGACATCTTTGGCAGAATAGGGGTCAAGTGCCCCTGCCTCGAGCACTTTGCAAAGGCGAGGTACGATCGCAGTAGAAATCATCGCCGAAACAAGATCACCATCTGGGCCAAGTTCCGGCTCATCACTTTTTTCACGTCTGTCTGGAGGCCGTGAATATCGATACAGTGACGCATACCAAGAAAATTGGTCCAGACTTCGCTGCGACTATCACGAGTTGACAACCAACAGCTATGACAAAGGCGAAGAATGAACGTACCTCGAATAGGTTCCATCCCAGAATTTCGAGTCGCACCCAAAACTCCCAGGCGCCCACCAGTCCAAGGCCACCCCAAGCTCCGACATAGCTGTCAGCATAACGTTCACGCCATTCACCGAACCGTTTTGCAAGGCCACGGTTCGGGTCCTTGAATTCGATGGAACGGACATCAGATAGGATATATTTACCGTCCGCAGCGATCCTGTTAAGTGCGTGCTCATAGTCGAGAGCGTCGGACTGGGTCAGTGATGAGTCGGTTGAGTAGCCTTCTTCACGACAATCAGCATCTGACGGCACCCTTTTGGCGTGTCGACGAGTGCGTCTTGCTACTCTAGCTGCACGCCGCTCCCTTCTGAGTACGGTAGCGTTTGATGCAGGTAACATGCGGTGCAGTTCATCGGCCTTGGCCGATTCAACCGAGGGTTCAAGTGTGCCAAATACAACAGAGAGATCGTCTGCGTCATCAGCACGGCGCCGCTGCGAGATCATCTCAGCTCGTGCTTTCAATACTGAAAGATGTTCCTCCTCGAGCTTCTCGAGGGTGGGAATCTGTGGACGTCGAGTTAGCATCGTTGGGCATCAAAAACGATAACGATACCTTTTCATCGAGAAATGTGGCTACACTTTCGACCCAATCCTTAAATTCCGCGAACCAGCCCCTTTTCGACTCTGCATCCGTGATCATTGAACGGAGTTCTATCTCTCTGGTGTCAAGCTCGGCACGCTGTTCTGCGAGGGATGTCATTGCGCTTGTGCTCGAAGCATGGGAGTCAGATAGTGAGGTCAGTGATCGCTGGAATCGTTCAATGGCTGGTCCAAGGGCAAGTATATCCGTTCCAGGTGGGACTGAGCAGCTGTAAGTATCCCGTGCAATAGAGCTAATGAAAAAATGTACTTCGTGCAGCCTTGTATATCTGTTTGGCTGGTGTTGGTTCCGAGGACCGAGCAGGGTCATGACCCCCTCTTCGGAGTTGTTCCCTCTCCCACTCGAGAGTTTCTTCATCTTCCTCCACGCTGATGTACGCCGTCAATCAAGATACGGACATGAAGAAAGCACTCACCCCTCAGCCATCATTTCTTTCATGGTGTCTCTCCGTTTTGAGGCTTCGACCTTGCGCGCCTTTTTCCCCAATGCTATCCTTTCTTGGGCGCTGGTGTATTCCGCATACTCTGAAAAATAAAATGAACAGCAGTGATGCTATGGAGCAGGGATCTTACCTACCGTCATCACCTTCACCTATTTCATCTTCTTCTCGCATCAAACGACTTTCAGGATGGGGGCCCTGAGAGATGTCGGCGCGTTTTGTAACAGTCAGTGAAATGTAGTCTTGTTCTGCAGAACCGGCGCGCAAACGCTCTCGCCGTTCCTTCGCAGCTACGATTCTTGACTGGGAAGGGATGACAGTCCCTGTAGTTTCTGAGTGTCAGTACGAGATTCAGAGGCGAGAAAGTAAAAGTAGCTAGCCTGAGAAATCTAAATTTTCAGTTGTACTCTCTTCTACAACCATAGGTGCATCAACATCGTAGACGTCGTTCGGGGCCGGCCGAGTGGAGTACGTGCTGGCTCGAAGCTCTGAGAGGTGAGCTTGATCATAGACTGGTGCACCATTGGAGTGAGTGCTGATGGTTGCCTGGTCTAAATTTGGAGGCAACGAACTGGAGAACGAGAAGTCAGCACGCGACCGACGGGTGTTGGTTGGTACGCACGCTGGATGTGAGCCAAGAGCGACCTTGCGACTAAGGCTAGATTTCTTTATCTGAAATGAAGGTTCCTCGTCGGTCTAACGCGCGATGCATCAGGGCAGATCCAGCTGGGATGCAGCAGGCGAAGCTTACGTCGTCGACGCCGAAGCTGAGTCGGGACTTTGGCTGTGCACGCTTTGCTTTTGACTTGAGCTTCGACACAAGAGTGAGGGGCGTGTCCGCTGCGGATTTCTCGTCGCCGTCATGGTCGGCGTCGACGTCCCTCGCACGCTGAGCTGGACGGGACGTGGATTTCTTGAAGGTGACCTTGTCGGACATGGAGGGGTGTGTGACGTGACGTGTTGTGTCACGTTGTGACTGTACGCGGTGGGATCTATTCCCACGGGGGTGTTCTCATTAACGACTCGGAATGGCTCAGCCAGCTCGTCCGCGACCGCGACCGCGTATCGTGTCGAAACAGCCAGCGACCAGCGGTGAAGCACAGGTCTCCACCACGATCAACGACGAGGACGATCTTTTCCGCAGAAACAGGGGAAGAACAGCCCAGCACTGGAAGCAGCTCCAGCAGTCAGACGCGAGTGAGTGCCACCATCGCGTTTCCGTCATATTGAGCTCATCCCCCACCAGAGGCAATACCGTTCACAATATCCGACGATGACTGGGAGGTGGACGGCTTCCAGGAAGACATGGTCATTACCAAATCTCGCAAGAAGAAGAGACCGATCAAGCAGAACGACCGCCCACGTTGGCAGGCCACGGATGTAGCTAGAATGTACGTCTATAAATTAAGATATTTTGTCTTTGGTTTCCTGGTTGAATCACCCTTCGTCATTCTGATCTGCGCGTGACGAGGTCCCTGGGACCGTCCTTGACGTCGTAGTCCTGTCACATCCTGACTTGCTTCATCCAGGCTGCATTCAGACGACGAGGACAATGATATTCAGATCATCGAGCATACATCAAAGAACACTACGGAGAATACATCACCCAACAAGCGCAAACGAGAAAGCAGCCGCTCTGCTAGTAGTAGATCAATCACACCGCCCCCGAAACTAAGTGACTATCAGCGCGAAAGTGCAATGCACATCGTCAGGTGTGCACCTCATCATCGTTACACGCCGCATTATCTCACAATGTGATCTCAGACAAGCGCTCGCATTCTACCCTCGTCAACCCTCTCCTACCTTGGTCCTGGATGATTCTTCCGATATTGAACTGGACCCAGAACTCGCCAAGATTGCCGAAGCAGTGAAGCAGCAAGTGAAGAACACTGGAACCGGTCAGGAACCTGTGGGAGGGCCTGAAATTGTGGATATCACGGTTCGCTGGCGCCCACACCCGCGAAACCCCATGGGCCAAGAGCAGTGTTGGACGTTCAATGTGAGACGGGTACGTCTCCCGCATCTCCTATGTGGCCTTTTGTGATCATTACAACGCCAATGCCATGCAGCATGAGACTCTCCGAGAGTTGTTTGATACAGTCGCCGACCTAGCAGGAGTCATGGTAGACCAACTCGTGATCAGCCACGACCACAGGCGTGTCTTTGCTTCAGGAACTCCCCATAGTCTTCGCATGTGGGCGGAGGGAGAGATGGGTTTGTTCATCTTCCCGGCAGTCTCCCAAATATACTGATCGATAAGAATAGAGGCATGCGACAAACTGACCGCCGGGTATCTTCGTACGCAGCAAACTGATCGGCGATTATCCCCATCTGGAGACGATAGTCCATCGGCACGTTCCCCGTCTATGGTCCCGCAGTCCGATTTAGATTTTGAGTCGGAAGCCGAGTCCGCTGGAGATACGATTAAGCTTGTAGTCCGTTCTGCTGCTACCAAGGACAAGGCTTTTCCCCTTACCGTGCGCTCGACTACTACTTGTGGCGCGATCGTCAAGGCTTTCCTCAAGGCTGCGGGGTTGCCTGACAAATATTCTCATGCTACGTCCACAAAGCGGTCTGTCCCTCTCCCTCAGCTGATGGTTGATGGAGATAAGATGAACTCTGAAGCGGAAATCGGAGACGCCGATTTGGAGGATGGTGACCTGGTTGAAATCGTTGGTGTCTGAACTGCTTTATGGCACTCCTTACCACATTACCACAGTACTCTATACTCTCTAATGTCCTGGTACCCTGTATTATGCATGCAACTCATTCAAACTGCCGATTGTCCTACCCTACGCCTGATGTCATGCAGCTGGGTTTAGTGCCATCCTTCGCTAGCATTCTTCACGAGAATCCTAGTGTTGTTCACAAATGAGCGGATCAACTCGTCGAACGCATTGCGTTCATATTCTGGTACGTTTGGATCCCCTCGCTTCGATGCCGTTGACAACAGTAATCCAGACCGTGCAATTTCTACTTCCAGCTCGTGTAGCGTCTCAGACTGATGGACAAACCAAATGAACGCAAGTGGGTTGTTGCGATGATGGCGTACGTACCTGGTGGGGACCAGTCGTGGACACTACCTGCGTGAGATCGATATTGAACTCCTCGTGCGAGTAGCATATTCTGTCCTTTTTTCTCCAGAGAGAAGGCGTCCCTACAGGATGAGGCACTGGTGCAGTTGATGATCATCTGCAAGCGTAAGCTGAGCCTGCAACGCACCCGGAACTTCCACATTGACGCTAACCCGCCAATCTGCTGTGTGCTTCGGGGAGAAGATGTTTAGATCACCCAACCTCGTTTTCTTTGTGACCTCGAGGACTGTGCCGCTTTGTTCACGAGTTACGCGGATCTTGTCACGATCGCGAGGGTTTTCGGAAGGATAGAACGTGTCTATCACTTTGAAGTGCTTATACTCGAGCGGGGATGCAGGATGAGAGGGCTCGGACGATCTGCGTTGCAGTTCGTTGAGTAGCGTATTGAAATGCTTGTGTTGCATCTAAAGGCATTCAGAACGAGATTCGCTCGCGTCATCTGAGCAGATTATCACCTACGGCCGACATGTTTGATTCGAAACGCAGGTCGATCATGCCATCGGGGGCGAGGACTGAGGCACGTCAGCGCGCGTCAACCAAGCTAGAGTCTAGATACACACTCGTCTCCACCAGTATCGGTAGGGATATCCTCTTCCCAGCCCGGTCTTTGAGGATACCGAGCTTGGCCTCCACCTCCACTTTTGCGTCGGGACCCACGTCAGGCCCGAGCCGCGTTGTGACCATGTGATGCACAAAGTCTGCAATCTCCTTGATGAACTCGTCGAGCGGTTCGACGCCGAGGATCGAGACGGAGAGTGGGGGCAAATTAGACGGGTTGTCCATCGTTGTTGGCGATGCGGGGGAGGGGTGTGCGGGATTGCTGTTGACATCCGAGGCGCCAGTGCTCGCGGTCCTTACGGGGGACCCACCGCTTGAATGACGAGCCCGTTTTAGTGGCAGGTGTGTGGACTCTTTTTCACTTTCAGAGTCTGTCCCAGACGTTGACATGGTCGGCGGTCACTACCACGGATTTGGCCTGGTTCGCATGAAACCAACTTTCACTTCAGCCAGCTAAAACGGCCCGAGCGATATATCTCACACTAGATCTCTATTACTCATTAATGTCCGTGCACCATCAGCCAACTAACTAGCACGGGAAAGAACATCCCCCCAACAAGTAGCATGGCGCGAATCGTCTTCCCAATCTCGCTTGCGGACGATTCTGATACGTGACCGGATACGGGCTGTATCACCGACGCTACATACAGAAACGTACCCCCCTACACGAGGTTGCATGAGGCAACTGTCTCCAAACAACATTTAAATTGCTTACGCTGAATAGCAACGCGCCTCCCGACCAAGTATTGCGATTGTTCTCGAACAGGAAGGTGTAAAGACCATACGTCAAGATCGAGCCCACAGGCGTCGCCAAGCTGAAGAACAACAAGTGCTTCTTACATTCCGTGACAGAAAGCGAATTTGCAAGAAGTGTCGTAGTCAGAGCAAGCGCAGTCGGCGCTATTACATATATAGTCAACCAGATGGACAGCGGAAGCAAAACACGATACCTTTGTGGACGATAATTGCAAGGAATACGACGAGAGACAAGTTGGGGGAATGCGCATTGGATGCAGAAACACCTAATGCATACCCATCGACGAGTGCGTGTATGATCAAACCCAGTGATAATGGATAGGCCCGCTGGATGCCGCTGGTTTCAACATGACGAAGGGAATGGTTCTCTGGGTTGGGTGGATGTCCTTGTTCCTCGAGTGCAACATCGAACACCAGTCCTCCTGACTGAGAAGTCGACGAGTGGTCCAGTGGCCCTCCATGGGAGATCGCATATTCCTCCAAAAGAAACATGAACGCGAACCCCAGCAAAATTGGGAGTCCTATACTGAAAGAGTGCGCGCTCCGTTCCCCAGCATCGGCTACCAATTCTTCCATTCCTCTGGGACGGTGGACATGACCGGACGACTTGAACTCGGAATTGTGAAGAGTGGAGCTAAGAACTCACTCGGGCAGAATTACCCCAAGAGCAGTGCCGACGAGTAACCCGGTACCCACGCTGGACAACATGGAGAGTTGTTTTTCTTATGGCGTTCCTTCTGTTAAATCGACTCCTTCATGACCATGTAAACACGTACTTGAGAGCGGTATGGATAACGGAGCGAGACCGACCCCATAGGAGGCCGCTCCGAGGACGAGAGACATAAAGAGGACATTCTGAAACCCGCTCATGGGAAACACACGAAACGAGCGAAACGAAGGAGAACTGACTTTGAGACGCAGAAACGCGGTGGGCCTGGGACTCTGAAATTCTGAATCGATTCGCACCGTCGAAGCTAAGCGAAAGCTGCGAAACCGTAGTAAAGGTACAGCCGCCGCGTGCCAAATGCTAACTTACACAAACATGAAGACTTACTACATGCTACTTACGATTGTTGTTTCGATCCAGCAACACCCCAAGTCGTCGCTCCTCCTCCTCAAGCATCATCTGCTGAATCCTCACTCTCTTCGGTACGACCTGACGGCGTTCAGTGGTGGTTCGGTAATCCAGCCGGTCAACGCCTAGAGTCTTCAACGTCTTCTTTTCTACCAAACTGTAGTCCTCCGGATTCTCTCGGTTGAAGTTGAATGGTTCCTTCGATGCTACAGGTGGGTTCGTGATGACTCGGGGGATGCGAAGGTGATTTCTCGACGCAGAGTGGAGCATTAGTGGGTGCAACAGCACGACATCGCCGACCTTTCCGGTCAACTCAACGAACTTGTGGCATTTCTTTATTTCGTCGAGATGGGACCAACAAGCGGGGTCATCTCTTGGATTCGCAAAGGTCGAATTCGAGGGTGCCATGCACTGCCCTGAGCTGAGAACCATTCCTTCGGGATGAGCGGCGAGGAGCTTTGCAATCATCTCGATCCCCTCCGGACAAATATAAGTGCCACCGCCACGAGGTTCGATGTCCGAGAAGATGGGGATTACAAGAAGTGCTTGCTCAGGCGAGTCCAGAAAATGAACCTGGGGCCATGCCTCGTGTTAATCAATTTATAGAACGTTACTAACGATGAGGACTCACGAAAAAATCGCCATCGACGTGCCAGTTGTCTAGATCTCGAGGATGTAACGTTTCCTTCTGGCGCGCGAATTCTTCTGACCCCAAATTGACCATGAAAGAGTCCCCCCACCAGCCGCTATTTTCAGCGATACGATCTTCGCCTCCAAGGAGTTCTGTCATTGCTCTCCAGGCCTGCACTCATACAATGAGGATGAGGTCAGACTTCGTTGTCGTGCTTCTGCCGCGCACCTTTGGGGAAAACGTTTTGACAGCTTCCCATTTACGTCCAGGCAGGTGGACGCGGTCCTTGTCTGTGGGCCAAGTCGATTTGTCGCCGGGATCGCATCCAAGACGAGTCCAGAGATCTTTGGTCCACTCGTCGGACTTATCCTTGCTGAAGGCTTGTTTGATTACAATGTAGCCATTTTCCATGAAGAAGTCTACCTGCTCGGCTATTCCAGTATCGCGAATTCAGTAGGACGATTTTGACAAATAACAACTGTTTTGACACACGGGTGAGGTGCTTGTGATCGTGAACCATATCGGTGATCTGCTAAGTACTGCGGTGGACGCGTGTCCTTCCAGCGAGGCTCTTAAACGCCGACGGAGAAAGTTCGGACAAGTTTGGTTCGGGCCGAAGATGCAAGTTTGCGACCAGCTATATCTGACCTTGATGACCAGATACTTGGGGTCCGTTTGGCCGCTCTCTTGCCCACGAGACCACGACCTGGACTACATGAAAAAGGGTGATTGGGGCGGTGCGTCATGTATCTGAAATCTGTGTCCATGGGGCAGGCCAGATCTAGCTTAGGTTTTGGATCTTATCACGTAGATCCTCGATCGGGGAAGACTTCTAGGATCTAGACCTGGACGCCTATACCGACTACCCTACCCTACGGACTTGAAGCTCAGCCAGACGCTTCAGTCGACTACCCTGAGTTTGATGCTTCGTTCACATAACATAGGGTGATACAGATAGCACTGTATTGAAATCTTGCCTCAGAATGACTGATCATGCAACGGATATCGTTGCAAGTGAAGAAGAAATGCCGGCCAGCTGCTTCTTAGCATCAAACACCGCCAACCTCCTCTCTTCCTCGAGGCCTCCAGCCTGAGCCTCAACTTATCCTTGGTTGCTTTGCTCGTTGGAACATCCTTCGATCTTCCGAGATCTTGTAGTCAAAACGATCGACACCGAAAGCCTTGAGCGTTCTCTTCTCGACCAAGTTGAGCGAAACAGGAGGATTGGTAATGAAACGAGGAATACGAAGGTGGTTTTTCGAAACTGAGTGGAGCATGAGAGGATGAAGCAGAACGACGTCCCCAATTTCGCCAGTGACCTCGAATAATTTGGTGCATTTCTGGAGGTGAGAACAGTACCCAGGGTCATCCTTGGGATCCGCATAAGTGGACGTGGAGGGGGTAAACGACATGCCCGTCGGGAGAACACCCTCGGGGTGCGCCGCAAGACACTTTGCGACCAGGTCGATACCCTCAGGAGCAATGAAGGTGCCTCCTCTGCGAGGCTTGATGTCTGATGTCTGAGAAAATGGATGACTAGCAGCGCTTGTTCCGGAGAATCCAAATAGTGGGCTTGAAAACGTCTATCGGTTTTAAAGTGCAAGCTCTCCTCAGTTGGGACCTACGAAGAAATCGCTGTCAACGTGCCAATTGTCCAGGGCTTTGGGTTCAACAACGTCCGCTTTCTCTAGATATTCAGTTCCAAGATTCACAATGAAAGAGTCACCCCAAGAAGCGCTGGACTGATCGATACGTTCCTCGCCACGGAGTAGTTCCTTCATGGTCTCGTAGGTGACGATTGAGTAAACATACAGTGTGTTGGAGGTACACACCTTTGGGGCAAAGCTGGCGACATTTTTGCGCTTGTGCCATGGCATACTAGTATGGATGCACTCCTTGTCCCAGGTGCTCTTATCATTGGGATCGAGACCAAGACGAACCCAGATTTTTCTGTCCATTCCCCAGCCTTCTCCTTTGTGAAACCATTCTTCACAACAATGAAACCGTTTTCCATGAAGAAGTCAACCTGTTCCGCTGTGTAGACACGCGTTAGGGATTTTCCAGGTAGCGCACGAAAATCGCGAGCGTGTTAAGTGCTTGAATTGCTTCGCGATCATTCTGTATGAAAGAGTAAGTGAAATGAAGATCGACAAGTTCAGGAGCTGGGATGTATGTCACTATATGTACCGCGAAGCACGGCAGATTCTCGGAATTCAATATTCAATATTCAGCGGTCAGGTGAATGGCAAGCTCACGAAGTCATGAGGACAAGTTTGATGATCACAATGCTTGCTCAAAAGAGGTACATCCAAAGCCGTCCGAATAAATCCCGCTTCGCGGGAGTTGACAGAGTCCGCAAGAGGAGCTAGACATGTTGAAGATACACATAGAAGAACAGTGGAGAGTACTTGTGCTTCATAACGGATACGAAAATGGATGTGTCTCGAGATACCATCGAAGCCTTTATCATCATCTGACTGTACATGCACCGTGTCACTCAGGGACGATGGGAAGGACTGCACGCAACCCTGAGCAGCAGAAGTAGCCAAGCTGGAGAATACTCACCCATTCACGTCACCATCTGGTAAAAACACAATCAGCTGAGTGGCTTCAAACCCTCCAGGAACGGATCTCCAAAGTCTGGAGAACGGATGCTAAGTAAAAGGAAATAAGCCCAGTTGTTACAATCGCTGACCTTGCCTCAGTTGCTCCACCAAGGGTAGATCGATGAGTTCCTCTTTGTCCCAACGAGAAGGGTAATCCGGCCTTGACTGCAACGTGTTGCCTCCCAAGGCGCGTCCGTGTTTGTGGGGAACTTGACCCTCGACAAACATTCTCTTCGAGCCACCTGCGGGACCAAAAGCGTCCTCGCGTCTCCTTGATTTTGGATCGCGACGCTGTGTGCCTTCCGAAGAAGAGCCTCCAGGGAGACGACGCTTCGAAGAGCCGGATGTCGACGTGAACGAGTAGGTGGCGTTGGCGCGAGTGTCGGCAGCGCTCGAGATTTGCTGCTGATCACGGCTTGAGAGTTGAAAGTCGTCTGGAGGTGGTGATCCAGACGTATCGGTGGAAATGGGCGAGGCAGGATCTGGCGAGTTCATGTCGACAATCGCTTAGCGGGATTGAGTTTGGACCCAAGTAGTGTACACCTAACCCTAGCGGTGCTCCTAACAACAGACGCTCATGAACATACTCTCAAAGGGTACAAACTCGATGCGCATCATCGCGCTTCCCATTGCTAGGATCAGAGGCAACAAACTTAAACCCGACAATGCTCTGCTGGTGTACTATCATTTCGACCTAGTTTCGCCACACGGTGCAAGTAGTGACCTCTCTTGGCTCAAGACCGCCCTGAAGAAAGCGATAGACAAAGCCACAGATATCTGATCTGACCTTGGGAAAGCACCAAATGGTAGCTGGAGGGTGGGCGTATTCCTGCCAAGGCCGCGAGAATGGCGATTCTGAGTCACCCAAACAGTTATGGACTTATGAATTAGGTGAACGCGTAGCCGATCG
>QFES01008427.1:5077-22222 GCA_003316375.1 Tylopilus plumbeoviolaceoides | reverse complement strand
AACAATTCATGCATCGCCTTTGGATGAGTGGTCGAGCCTGTCTTGTCTGAATGCAAGACGAAGTGTACACAAGAGAGGCTAGCTACAATCTCGTGAGAGGTCATTAATGCGGAGGATCGACTCATCGATGGTGGATTCTATTTGTCAGCCCCGGAGGAGCAAAATAAAGGCTCGGAGTTTCGCTGTGGAGCTCGGAGCAGCACCTTGCTTCTACAGTGATAACAAACCTGTACAGCCCTCAGGCCCTGAGGCTGCCAGTGGTGACAGCGTCGAGTTCATGCGAGTGGTTGACAATTTACGAGTCTAGGGAAGAATCGATGCGAAAACCTACGGACTCGGCCGGATCTATATCCAGGTACGAGGGGTCCGAGTCGTCGTGGATGAGACAGCGTTGCTGTGGTCAGCGTGTCAGGCTACGACGGCCAAGTTGCACTGGTGGCCTCGCCGTATGGAGATGCTAGCCGACTGCAGAGATAAGCTCGACTAAGCGTAAGGTTATAATTGTTGGCGGAATCTATGTCACAGTAGCTCGCTTCACAGCAGTTGGCACAAGCTGAATTCGTGTGGGGACACTGCCACAGCTAGGGGCCAACGTGCACTCCTATAGCTAGTTGCTGTGGAACTTTTCCTCACGAAGAGTGAGGTTGGGATCTCTCCTTGACGGCCATACCATATAAGTAATACCACCCCATCCGATCAATGACCCTTATCTCCACCTTTGTCTTCACTCCCATGGCCCGAGATGTCGCTGGCTCAAGTTCAAATAGAGTCTCAGCCGAGGACCTTGGATTCACACCACTGGGGGAGGCTATCGACAACTCATATGAAGAGGACCTGCTAGCACTCTTGGACCAGCTTAGTCCGGAGGAAATGGACGCATTCCAGACGCTATTTGCACGCCAAATGCTGTCGGATCGGGACATCGCCATGATGACCTTGCTTCAGCAAGTGCGAGAGCTGGTTCATATAAACGAAGACAGGGCTCTAGCACAACGGATCGCCGACGAAGATGAGGATGACATGGGGTAAGCGGTTGTTGCCAATGTCAAAAATTACTGGTTGAAAAGGAACAGGACCGGAACCGAACAAATCCTAGGACCCGATTCAGATGGCGAGGATGCCAGGTAAGCGCGTATTGCTGTCTACATCAAACAGTTTCTTGAATAAAACAGAGGGGCGGAAACTGAAGAAAGTGCCGATGGTGGGGAAGCAGGGTAAGCGCCTTGTTGCCTCACCAGATCACTTGAAGAATTCGCCAAAGGACAGAATCTGAAGAAAGTACCAGCATAGAGGACGCTGTCGGGTGAGCGCGTTGGCTACCTCGCTTACATTTACCTGACATTATAATACACTACAGAATAGAAGATGCACACCGACCCGCACAGAGTGGAACTCGGTCCGTCAGGTAGGAGCAGAATAATTCACACAGTCAACTGGTTTGGAATCGCCTACCTGTTTAGGAACCGCATGGCACGATTTCTCCCGCGAAGAAGCTTCTCCATGATAAGTCGGCTATTTGGCTCAACAATGGTCCTGGCGGGCCGGGCACGTGTCGCTCGGCCAAGGATGCATCGGTACGTCCGACCTCTAGACCACCTGCCTTTATCGTTGACAAGCGTCACCCCTCGTAGTCCGACGGGTCACGTCTGTGTCGTGTGCCAAGATCCGATTTATGGAGCGGAGATCCACGCTCCCTGTGGTCACTACTATGACATTGGTTGTGCAACAGATCTATTACAGTCTGCAACAAAAGACGAAACACTGTTTCCTCCTCGTTGCTGCGGGAAGAATATCCCTTTTACTCGAATGCGACCTCACCTCTCACGAACGTTGGTCGGAACGTTCCAAGAAAAGCGCGCCGAATTTAGCACCCTTAAACGTGTCTACTGCTCATCGCCCACGTGCAGTCGCTTCCTTGGGCCCATCTCAGAGGGCGTGTTCGGCAGTCGCATATACACCTGCCCTGCGCCGGGTTGTCGCCGGAGGACATGTGGCAAGTGTCGCGAGCACCACAGTGGCGATCGGACACACGTCTGTTGTCCAGACGCAGGCGCAACGCAGGTGCTTGAGCTCAGTCGGGCCTCCGGGTGGGCCCGCTGCCCGGGATGTACGCACATGATTGAGCTCCATCTCGGGTGCTTTCACACGACGTGCCGATGCGGAACCGAGTTTTGTTACCTCTGCCGTGCGATATGGAGAACCTGTGCGTGTCCGCAATGGGACGAACAGCGTTTGGTGACAGACGGGGAGCAAGATGAGGAGTAGCTTGGCATTGGTCAAGGGAGGTGGGACGGCCAAGGACGCGAGGCTGCGGCGCTGCCATGCCGTGATGCGCTGTGGTCTCAGGTGGGCAGCCTGTACTCGTGTTTCGAGATACAAGTTTCGGCACTGCGTCAAGGATCCATTTATAACCAGCTGTGTCTCCATCCGCTATACGATCAGCTCCCGTGTCCTCAGACTACAGCCTGCTACAGCCCGGATGAACGTGCAGCGGAGGTAACGCGGCCTCATCGTTTGTATGGATCCCCGAGATTCCACAGTGGCCGCACGATCGTCGGAGACCGTTCTGGGGGTGACGTTGCAGATACGGTTGAAACGCAACCGGAGTTAGTCTACATGTCGCACGAGCCTCTCCTACTAGAATACAAGGACATCGACCTCTCTCACAGCTGTATCAGTAGTATTGTCCTTTGGGGGAAGGATCATATTATCATATGCAATCGAGTGCTATACCCACGCGGAAAGGGCGTACATAGGACATTGCAGTCGTGGAAGTGATACCCAATAACATAAGTGTAGTGTTACATCTGTCCGTTCATCAGCGCTCAGCCTTTATACCTACAACATCTTGTTACCAAGCTTTTATAGCTTTGCTCTCGCTTGCACCGACAATCCGCCAACGGCAGTGGTACTACTCAGACTTGCTGAGTGTGAGGATGATCTTGTTTGTCGTTCAGCCCAAACCAGGAGCTCGTTCGTAAATGCATCGATTTCTTCTTCCGTGTTTCCCGCATGAATGGTGACGCGAATTCTCGAGCTCTTGGCGACAGGATGGAGGAGCGCGGTGACTGCGTACCCTCTCTCCAGCAGGTAGTCCGCCAGTCTTTTTGGATGAGGGGTGAACACAGGGATGATCGGGGAGCACAACTCGGAATCGGCGATCGCAGCCATGGCATCGGGTTCCTCTACCGCAAGGACCGTCTTTGGAACGTTCCTCAGGGAGAAGTAAAACTTCTCCCGGGCGTAACGACACAGGCGAATTAACCTTTGCCGAAGCTGTTTAATTCATAAAGAAGGTGCGTGATCAGCGAGTGTATATAATGGGGAGGCGTGATTCCCTACCTCTTGGCTTCGTGCGCTCGATAAAACGCTGAGGCATGCTTCCAGTGCATAAATGTCGGTGTACGGCATCGCCGTAGAGAACATGATGCTCTTTGCGAAATTTGCCAGGTAATTCCGTATTATCGGCGAGGTCAACATGACAGCTGTGGCATCAAGGTCAAACGTGTGTGAGCAGACCAGAACTGAATACGACAGTAAGCGGCACACACCTCCGTGGAATCCCCATGCTTTACCAAATGCATGGACCTTGGTATGGATGCGCTCGTTTAGCGCGAGGTGTGCGACATAACCAGTCCCGTTGGGTCCGCATATTCCCGATGTGTGTGCCTCGTCCACCATGATATGGGCGTGGCCCGCGGGGACCAACGCCTCGACGAGCTCAACGATCTCTGTCAGAGGACAGAAATCCCCGTCCATGCTGTAGAGACTTTCCACTGCAACGAACACTGTGGAGTTCCCTCGAGTGATCTGAGGATGAGTCTGCAAAACGCCAAGGAGACATTCCTGGAATGAAGTTATCGAGTTGTGGGCGAAGCGGTAGGCGGGGCGGGACGATATTCGTATGCCTTCGCGGCAAGACTCGTGCATCAATTCGTCATAGATGATGACATCGTTGATCTGAGGGACGTGGGTAAAGAAAGCGCAATTCGCGCTGAAGCCAGAGCTGAAGAGCAAAGCGGAAGGAGCGTGAAAGAATCGGGCGAATGCGGTCTCGAGTGCGTTCATTTCTGGAGAATTCCCTGTCATAAGGCGGGAACCCGTGGATCCGAACAAACGTGCAAGCGGGGCTTCTTGCATCTTGCGGAGGAAAATTTCTCTACGAGAGCGATCCGTGGCGAGTGATAGATAGTCATTGGAGAAGAAGTCGGGGGCAGTCGATGGAAGGGGACTGTCGATGTAGCGCATTCCCAAGCCCTTTGCTCGATGTGCGATAGCTCGCTGAAGGGAATCCAACAATGGGGGGAGTTGCGACATGATGTTGGGTCGATGGGACTGCTCACCCACCCCTTTATGGAGGGGAGCAAGCTGTCAAGATACAGCGATTACACGCTGATCTAGAAAATATGATGTTTCCCGTCACGGTACCGGTTGTCCTTTCACATCGGTCACGATGATCGTCAACTAGATAGCGATCAATTACTCACTGGACTCGTGTTCGAGAGATTCAAGCCTAAATCGACACAGGCCATTAGAGGGAAATGTTATACAGATTAAAAGGTTCGGAAAACGGAGAAGCCGTACAAGAAGATTGCACATAACCCGCTTCTGTCGCTGAGCAGGTCTTCTTTCAGGGGGAAAATGCGGGCCTTTTCGCACGAGAGGGTGTTCCAAGGGAGATGATTTGTACTCGTGGGTGAGCGCTTGTGGCCCAGTCGTGGGCATTTGTGTAAAAGACAGACAGTTGAACAATCTCCGATACGAAACAGGTAAGACTAAAACGCCAGCTGATCTTACGCGTTTCACAGCCAACGCGACCAGTGGCTGGCATGGCGTCAGACTACATGCCACATTGCCTGACAATACATGGCCCGAGCTGGGAGATCACATTGAATGGCCAGGGCTGCTGGCCGCTGTCACAGACAGCGGAGGCAGCGTTGGTGCGTGACGATATCCGCATGTCTTCCGCGAGGCGGCTCAGGGTCAGGACTAGCGGAGCTTTAAATCATTGATATGAAACCACATGGCATGCAGAAAGTTAGAGCGGAGCCAGAAAGTTATGTGGGGGCACCTTGATGCCGCAGGCAGTTGAGTCGCCGTGCCTGAGCTTATTAAAAGCAGTGACCTATGACCAAAAAGGTCGCCGCGATCATCATCATGTGTGACCGTCTCACATCCTCCGTTGATTGACACCATTGGGTGGACTTCAACTTTTTAAAATTTTAGAGATAATCTGAATATGGTATATAATCCTATTTCCGGCGACATCTGACGAGTAACAGTCTGTGACTAACTAAGTCCAGTAGCTCTCGAAACGTTGTCACGGTTTCGTACAACAGGCTGTCTTTTTTTTCCTTACGGTCGCGGAGATACGCTCAGCGGTCATATTCAAGTTTCAGCCGATGCGGCGACGGATGGCCACAGGTTGACCAAGCACTAGCCAGATTTGACACCTCGCGGGAAACGCGTCGTCCATCACTGATAGCATCAAGTTCTGGAAGACCGTAATACGTGAGTCTACAGCCTGTGGCCTCGCGGGTGCTCATTCACTAGTACAAGCTATATCGCTTCAGCTTCCTAGTGTGCGAAAGTGTGCCGAGTTCTGGAGCCTTACCTCTTCAAGCCTTCGAACAGTACAAACAAGATCACGCTGGCTGCGGAACTGAGGTTTATGGCACAAAGTTCAATGAGTGAACGATGGGGCAACATGAAGGACGAGAATTTCAGTCATAAGCTTGGGCAGCTAACCTGGTCTGGTCTAAGTCGGCTCATCAAAAGGCCATATGAAATGAAGCCAAATAATTTCGGTTCGTTCTTTGGTCGCTCTGACAGGTTCATACAATCGGTTGTTCATACTTTTAAATTCCCAGATAACTTTGTTTGACTTTGCGCCTAACCGAAAGTCTCATTGGTACCGGGCCGAATTATCATCGTTCGCGGCTAGCTCTGGCACTTTTCCTTAGACAGCTTCGAGGCTGCGCCAGAATGCCGTTCAAGGTCCCCGCGTGTTGCGTGACGCACTTTTCGGATTTCATGGCTATTCGACATGGGAACGAGCTCGGTGTGTGACAGAGGACACACAAGAAGATGGCGGTTTTCCCGATATCCTCATCCGCCAGTGCCAGTGATCCTTGGCATCTTCTGGACCCCCGCGCTTGTGGCTGAAAGAAGGATCTCTACCAGCCGATGTGACGGCGCACGATTACGGACGCTATAAAGAGGCCGTATAAGGAAGGCCGAGGATTACCGACATCTTCATGTTCTGGGCGGCGGGCGGGAGTGTTTAGACCTGTGGGCGCACGGCCCGAGACTTTCCGCCGTCTGATCCGCCAGGTCAGGAGCGGTCCGAATGTCCCACGAACACCATGCGACCTTCCTCTGGTGACGATGGCGTAAGGGCCGCTCGGGTGCCTCGACTCCCGAGGATTTGGTGAGTCCTCATTACGTTTCGGGTCTGCGTCATCGTTCGATGACTGGACAGGATGTGTCACATCCATTGCCACGACTGTGTTTTCTGCGCTAGAACGGTACTCGTTTGACGTTGTGTACCCAGGCTTGCGTCGGTCTGTGGGTGCGCGCCCGCTAAGCTGTCCGACGGATGGTGGTTATTCTTCATCGTACCCGGGCCATGTCGTCTCTTGACGTGATGTTGGCTCCGGGTATTAGCACGATAGCCGACGTTTGGCGTGAGCCAAGCTTGTACGATCGTACTTGACCGATCACATCCTAGGATATATTGACTCATTACTCACGCTATGTGAACCCCAGAGGCCCCAGAACACGAGAGGCAAACAGACAGACCAAGCCTAGGTCTGTGCACCGATCTAGATTCTAATGGTGTTGCTCCTTGTATGCGCGTTGTATCTACCACTGCACTCCGAAGTCGGAGCGCTATACGTCTACGTCGACACTCAGACGGTTCGCAATAACACACAAAATTGAGCACCACAAGCATGACATGGGAAATCCTATCACTCAAGAGACAACGACAGTGGCATAGTCAATGAAACGCATAGGCTGCAGGCCTGTCTAGTCAGTATTGCGACCCTCTGTCCCGATACGCTTCACACAACCAACAATACCTAGTACAGGGGTAACACGCCCACATCGTACAACCTCAGCAATGATACAACAACGGTGACATCGCCGTCATCAGCATCCCCAGCGGACCAGGCGTGGACGCATCGTGGGTCGTCCAAGGGACGGCGTCCGTGCCGATGTCGATGTCGACAACGCCTGCACCAACCTCGCTCTCGCTCTCGACCCTGATCCAGATGCGGCAGGCGGAAGCGCAGTATCGCCAGTGCGGTTCGTTCCTCTTCCCGATGGGGTCGAGGGTGCATTCGTGGGTCTCGCTGTCGTGGTGGCGGGCGCGGGGGTACGCGCGTGTGTAGGCCGAGGATGGCGTGTCTCTACAACTGCTCGTCGTATTGGGGCGCGAGGTCGCACAGGTGCTGGTGCTGGCGCTGGTACTGGCGTAGGCGAGCGTGCGCGTACGACATGTCTCGCGGCCGGGACATCAACCTGCGTACGGTTCACCGAGACGGCAGCAGGCGCGGGACCTGTCCGCTGCGCAGCAGGACGTACGTCGCGTCGTGCACGTGCCATGCTGTCCCGGCGAACCGCGTACAGATGGGCATCGGCAACGGGACCTGCCCGCCGCGCAGCATGGCGTACATCGCGCCCTGCACCCGGTCTCTGAGGCCCCCCGAGCCAGAGATCCCCCGCTGGCTCTGCAGCCATCGGGAGCTGCGGTTGTTGGTAGATCCTCTGGGCACCGTACTGAGAACACCCACAGGTCTTCCACCGTGCGCTGCAGAGGTAACAAAAGTCGGTGCGGCATCGGCACGTCATGTGGTTGCAGCCCTGGCGGCGCTCGATCAGCTGGGAACAGCCGGGGCACTGCGCCCATCCGGCGGCGCGGCCGAGCTCGAGGACCTGCGCGATGCCCGCATCGGGACCGCAGACGTGCCCGTGATTGCCGTCGCAGTTACTGCGGCACTTGGCACACGTTTGCGTCGCGCACTCCGGCGAGGGACAGGTGTACACGTGGTCGATGTCTTCAGAAAGGGGTCCTAGGAAACGGCTGCATGTAGGAGAGGAGCAGTAGACACGTTGGAGGGTGCTAAACTCGACTTGTTTTTGTTGAAACGTCGTGACGAGATTTTGTGGGAGGTGGGGCTGCACTTGATCAAGTGGGATGTCTTTTCCACAGCAACGAGGAGGAAAGAGGGTTTCATCTCGTATCGCGCGTTGGAATAAATCCGTGACACAATCAATGCCATAGTGGTGACCGCAGGAAGCGGGGATCGCTGATCCATGCACAGGTTTCTGGCAGACGACGCAGTCGTGGATAATCAGCAAATCGCTAGAAGGGGCGCTGCTCAGCAAGTCAGAGTTAAAGGAAAGTGGCAACTCACTCCTCGACATTGGGCAGAGGCACGGCATCCTGTCCCTGCATCAGCGTCTGACCAACGCCAGCATTATCTCCGGCAGTGACCTGCTGCGCCAATGCCCTATCTTGGTCAAAAATGGCCAGGCCAATTGCTTGCTGCAATAAGTCGTTCATGGCGATGTCATAATCGGGCAGAGGATAGCCAGCGCGTGTCCTGTCCGTGGAGTACGTCTGGATGTGGCGCATCTCGTCGAGGCTGAGCTCGCGCAAGAATTCTAGCAAGTCTTCTTCGTAAGTGCTCACGGGCCGCACTCTTGGCGCGAGCCGTGGAGAACGCGGGATACGGGAAGAGCCAGCGAGGCTCATCGGGGAGGTACGAGAGCGTTAAAAGGAGGTGAGAAGAGGGGCTCCCCTGTTATAAGCAGCCGCTGCACGTGGTCTACAGCAAACTGAGCTTTGCGGAAATGAAAGTGGCTACGATCGCATAACAACAAGGAGACGTGTGCCTGTTTTTCGAAGCGTGTCAGAACATGCGCTGATGCAGGCCATGAGTCCTGTAATATCATCCATACCTGACGGCGCAGCCTAGGGTGATGGAGTGAAGTTTGATCACGCAATACAAGCTCGGAGTTTGCTTCTGGGCGCTTGAAGCAGGGCAGCTCTATCAGCCACAACTCCGCTGTTTGACAGCATTCTAAGGCTCATTCCACGGCTTTTCGGGGGCTTCGTGAGTGCGTACGATGCAGATTACACATGGAGGACGAGACTCACTGTTATCGACTCGTCACGGTCATCCAGTCTTGGCCGAAAATGCTCGGGCCAAGTGAATCGCTAGCGCAGGTCTTGTGCGTTTGCAACGTCTGATTACGCCTACTCACGAAACATCTTCGTAATGCGACGTGGAAGACATGACTCGGCGGTGCTCTACAGCAACCTGAACAACTGTCACAATGGAATTTCTGCGAGCGACTTTCAAAGTTGCTGTGGAGATTCAGGGATGATAAGAGATAAGGAAGACTGAGGCTGTGGGAAGCTTCCAATCAGTGACGTGGTGGATCAGCTGGTGCTCAGGGAGTCTATTGCCTGGGACCTCGTTGGGAGTCCGTGCCAGTGCTCAGTTGAGGCAGAGTAGTGGCAGTGCACCTGGCGTTGCCGGTAGTATTTCCCGCAGTCAAACTTCCGCAGCAGTCTCGGCGAGAGGCAAGTACATATTATGGACGCCGTTACATGTTCTTCAAATCATCCCAGCCATGATCACCTTGCCCGATAGTGACCAAAGTTCGAAGCTGCCCTCAGACGTCAAGATTGACGTGGGCCCAGAGGAGGTATTCCAACTTCATTGTCTTCCGAAAATCTTCTAGCGGCTAACCTCCCGCTGCGTACAGCCTCCTCCATCGTATTCTACCCATGTAGAGCCAGGTTCCTCGGGCGGACAGGCGCCTACCTTCAAGACAAAACCTACCAACTTTCTCGCACTGTCTACCAAAGACAGCACCATCCGTGGTGAATTCGTCATCAATCCATCCATGCGCATCCCACCTTCCATGCTACCTCCCCTTGACGAAAACGAAACTGAACATGACCGCAAAAATCTCTCACTGACATCGAAACACAGCTCGGTGGACGCCGACATATGGCTCCTGCCAGGTTCCCCTTTGCCGAGTGAGGGCACGCCAACTGCACTGAAACCTCGGCGTACGACCATCGCGCTCGCCTCTACGCACGGTTCGATTCGTACCCAGCTGGTGTGTCTCCTTGTCGTTCGATCGAGACCGGTTGTGCTGACGTCCGTGCAAGCATACCCTCGATGGCGCAGCTCCGTTTTTGCTGACAGCGCACACATCACACGGCTCGGTTCGACTCGCACTACCACGCTCCTTCCATGGCTTCCTATCCATATCCACGTGCCACGGGAGCATCTCGCTCAGCGACACACTTCTTCAGAACGCGACGCAACTCAGTCAAGTCGAGGCTACACGACGGTATTTTATTGGCGATTTCCACGAGTTGGAGGACCCTTGGGATGGCGATCAAATCGAAATCGAGGCACCGTATGGATCGGTCCGACTCAAGTATGTTGACGAGGGAGCGGGCACGCAGGCAAAGAAGGGGTTGTTGAGTCGCTTGTTTGGAAAGTGAGGTTGTATTGAGCATGAGTGTGGAACAGGTTCTGGGTGTGGAGTACACGGAGCATAGTCGTATGTATACCCTCTTTGCAGCATGAACTTTTTGAACTGTATGAGAGTGCGAGTCAGCAGCTTCTCAAACGGCGAATGCGTCAGTCATGACGCATAGACGACATGATGAATGAGGGTTGTAGTTGTGCGGGGACGTGTCCTGGGTCGCTCAATTTGGACTCAGCTGACTCCGAGTCAGGCCTTGGCCCGGAACTCGAGAGTTCTCGCTCTCTGAATCGAACCGATCGCCGCCCACGTCACCCTCTAGTCACGTCTGCTAGCGACCATTTGAGTTGCAATCATTGAAATAGAGACATAGCATCGATTCGGGTTGATTGGAGTATGGTGCTCGGAAAGAAGGGATTGCTGAGTCGCTTGTGCGGAAGTGATTGAAGAAAAACTTGAAGAACCAACGTACAGCGTTGGTACATGAGTCATGCCTCGAGCGTAATTCGTACAGAGTCGGGATGAGGTGGTCATCCACAGCATTGAAGAGAAGGTGCATCATGATCTTTCGAATGGAAGCAGTGTTTGACACGCCGAGGCCGATATTATCATGAAGTTCAAGGTTGATCAGATCTTTCTCAATCAAACCCCGAATGCTGCGACCATGCTGCTCGGTGTTCACACGGTGTTGGCACCGCCCGCCGATAACCGTAGAATCGAATCAAGGCTTAAAAGCAACCTGGCAGCCTGAGGTGGGTCACGGTTCCGCACTGAGTCGCTGCATCCTCCACTAGCACTTGACGACTCGATTTCCCAATCTTCATGACGAATACAGACCTTGGAAAACAACCGTCACGACCTGACTCAGACATGCCTCTTCCTCAGGATGATGGCTGCGAGTCCATTACTGTGAGTTCGAGATCATCCCGTCAGTTTGTATACCGGCCTATCCAATAGCCCAGGACGACGTGCGTACGCTGGTCATTTCCAACGACTGTTCCAGGCGGCAGGGACAACAGCTTGAGAATGAGGAAACATGCGTGCCAGAGGACCCTCCCTATCCAATACCCTCTTCCTCGTGCAGTAAAAGCGATGACGAAGAAATTGTCATTGCGGGTACGACAGTAGTTTCTTCTCACTTGGCAAATTGTGCTGACGCGAGGTTAGCCATCCGAGTGACTGACATCGCTCTTGGCCTCAGGCGACTTCCCGTCGGGTTTTTCATCATGCTGTACCACAATGCTCACGAATGGAGAACGGACATGAAAACTTCATCGGTGAATTACGACGTCGTCGAATGGAGTGGACCGATTCCGATCATGTGAGCTTCCTTTTTACAACTAGGGGTTACGATTTCCGACCTTGCTCGTAGCTCGTCCGGGTCGGATACATCTGCAGCTATCCGTCTTGAGGTGTATGCTTCCTTTGAATTCCAGCCTATGCTGGGTAGCGGGGAGCGACTACGAAAGTTGGCGGTTACCGTGAGGCAACTTTTGGATCGCAGCGAAACGGGCTCTCGTGAGCAGAGCAGATTATTTTAGAAGTGTCCGAGTGCTCACTCCAAGGCAGCGTTCACCTTCTTTCCAAAGGATGGGGATATCGTCTCTCCATGCTCGTCTATTTTCATAACCGTCAAACAGCAGACGCGCGAGAAAAAAAGATCATCAATGTTGAGGGTCCTTGGCTCACACTGGGTAAGCAGGCAACTTTTATCAGCCGATCCTCGTTGACTCATTCATTGTCGACAGTCAATGTCAGAACTCCCTGGCGAACTAGAGGAAGCAACAAACCGAGGACATAGCGCGCTCTCTCGGTACCAGAAGTATGGGTCAAAACAGGACCTAGAGTGTTCTATTCGACAGTTCGAGCATGCGCTCAACATTTGTCCACCGGGCCATCATGGCCGCGCACCTGCTCAATCCAACCTCGCCATGGCGAAGCTCGTCCTCAGTCAACTCGAGCACATAGATGTCCCGCTTTTGAATGCCTTGTGGTTGTATCGGAGTGCATTGGCCGCTCGGCCCGTTGGCCACCCTGACCGCCCTTCCACGTTAATCCAACTCGCGGCAGTGCATCTTGCGCGATTTCAGAGACACAGGGATTACGCCGAGGAAGCAAGCGCGAGGACACTGCTTGTCGAAGCATTGGGACTTGGATCAATAGAAAGCCATGAACACCGGGCTGCTATGTTGATGCGCCAGATGCAGGATGGACGCAATGTGGACCATGTACAGCCAGATGAAAAATTCTCGGTGGAGCACGAGGCTGCGTTACGCTCAATGGACAACGACTTACTGAAGGCAGGTGCATCATTCTTGGAGCGCTTCGGCCGGTTTGGTGATCTGGCCGACCTGCAACAAGCAATCGGATTGTTGGGGGAACTAGTCAGGGATACTCCGATTCGGGAAATTTGGTATTGCTTTGCACTCATGAACCTCGGTGTTGCATTATCGCACCGATTCGAGCGCCTCGGGGAGTTCTCTGACCTCGAAGAAGCCATTGGGATGTTCAGGGATGCTGTTGACCTCCTTCCGCACGGCCACCTTCGCAAACCCGGCTTCCTTAACAATCTTGGAAACACTCTCCGTATTCGTTTTCAGCACCTCGGCCACCTCGCTGACCTTGAAGCCTCTATCTCAACATACAGAAATGCTATTGACCTCGCTCCCCACGGTCACTTTGACAGGCTCGGCTGTCTTACTAACCTTGGCAGCTCCCTTAGACAGCGTTTCCTGCGCCTCGGCCAGCTCAGCGACCTGGAGGATGCAATATCAAGCCTAAGACAGTGCCTCAGGGACGCTGCTGACGTTATTCCAAATAATCACCATCTTATGCCGGTGACATTTACCGACCTCGGCATCTCCTTACTGAATCGCTTCGAACACCTCCACCAGCAGAGCGATCTCGAGGACGCAATTTCATGTCAGACGCATGCTGTTGACCTCACTCTTCATGACCACCCTGGCAGGCCAGCCCGTCTTAGCAACCTTGCTATCGCCCTCACAACTCGTTTCGAGTGCCTCGGCCAGCTAAGCGACATTGATGATGCCATTTCAAGGCAAAGAGATGCCATTAACCTTACTCCCGATGGTCACTCTGAAAAGCCCGCGTCTCTTAACAACCTCGGCATGGCGTTCAAGGCTCGCTTCGAGCGTCTTGGCCAGCCGAGTGACCTCGATGATGCAATTCAGTGGCTGAGGGAGGCTATTTCCCGGACCCCACACCGTCATCCCCAGAGACCTTTTCGACTTCATAACCTCGGCATCTCCTTAGGAATGCGTTTCCAGCGCTTCTGCCGACTCACCGACCTCGAGGACGCAATTTCGAGGCTGATGGATACAGTAGATATCACCCCTCATGGTCACTATGGCAAGGCCAGCTATCTTGGCACCCTCGGATTCTCTCTCTACGCTCGTTTTCGGCTCCTTGGGGAGTTGAGTAACATGGAGCTCGCCATTTCCTTATTTTCCCATGCTGCTTCATCGCCCATTGGCTCCCTCCAGGATCGATTTCGTGCATCACGACGATGGATATCATGTGCCCGCGATATTCGTCATCACACTCTACTGCATGCCTACTCTGTCGCCATTAGCCTTCTTCCCCAACTTGCATGGATCGGCCTCCCCCTGCAACACCGTTATAATGAACTTGCCCTGGGTGCCGATATCGTCCAAGAAGCTGCTGCTGCAGTATTGGACGCGGGACACCCGCAAACTGCAATCGAGTGGCTTGAGCAAGGGCGCTCGATCGTTTGGGGGGAACTCTTGCGGCTTCGCGATCCCCACGACGAGTTGTTGTCCGTTCATCCGGACTATGCTCGCAGACTTCGTATACTCTCAATTAGATTGGAAGAGGCAAGCGCCTCGCACGACAAGCAGTCTGCACACTCTACCGAGCCTCGAGGTGCAACGCATCACATTGAAGCATCTTCCCGACAACTGGGGGATAGGCATCGTGCGCTCGCTATCCAGCGAAACAAATTGCTTCAGGAGATCCGACGGCTTCCGGGTTTCGAGCAATTCCTTCGTCCTAAACGGTTCTCTCAACTACGTGCTTCAATACAGACCATTGCAGGACCGGTCGTCATACTCAACGCTGTCAAAAGCCGCTGCGATGCGCTCATTCTTGTTCCCAAGCTGGACCATGCAATTCATGTCCCTTTACCCAATTTCACTCTCGAGCGGTCCACCAATCTCCAGGGCACCCTGAAATACCTTGTTCGCCACGGGAGGGAGGGAAAATGCGTGCCCTCAGATGGCGTTAGCTGGGACCACATTTTATCTCCCTTGTGGAAAAGTGTCGTCAAGCCCGTGCTCGACGCTTTGGCTATCTCAGTATGTCTCATTTAAATCCACGCTGAATCCATTGATTCGAATGTGCAAACAGGTACCCGACAGTGGGACCCTACCACGGATTTTCTGGTGTCCTACCGGTCCTCTCGCATTCCTTCCCATCCATGCAGCTGGTTTGTACGACAGTCAGTATATGGGGGCTGGCCACAAAGTATTCGACTTCGTCGTCTCGTCATACGTCCCTACTGTCAGCATTCTCTCGCAACCAAGTAATTTCTATGTACCTAGGCGTGGCGATCTCCGCCTTCTCCTTGTCCGACAGCCACCTTCAGACGGCCTTGGCCAACTTCCAGGAGTCGAAATCGAGATGGGACGCATCAAAGACCTGGTTCGAAATTCGCCCTCGGCGCGCACCACCGTCCTGGAGGCCTCCGACGGGACCGTCGAGGAAGTACTCGCTCAGATGAAAAAAGCAGACTGGGTCCACTTTGCTTGCCACGGCGTCCAAGACGGCTTGGACAGCGGACTTTGTCTCGCCCATGGACGCCGTCTGAAGCTGCGTGCCCTCACCACGCTTTTACGTCCCAAAGGTGGACTTGCCTTTCTGTCCGCATGTCAGTCGGCGAAAGGAGAGCAGAAGCTCGCTGAAGAGGCGCTCCACATGGCAGCGGGCATGTTGTTTGCGGGGTACGGGGGTGTCGTGGGCACGATGTGGTCGATCAGCGATCGGCTTGCACCTGATGTTGCAAGGGACGTCTATGCGCAACTTCTTCGGCAGGGAACGCGTCCGGACTATCGGGATGCGGCTCGGGCGCTCCACGACGCCATTGGGGGTCTTCGAGAGAGGGCCGTGTCATTCGACGAGTGGATTCCGTTTATCCATGTAGGCCTTTGATGGATATGTCTCGATTCGATCGCGTTGTATTTTCTACTATCATTCTCGGCATCATGAGATTCGCGCGATGTGTATGAATGGCTTCGTTAGAAGGGAAGTGGCATTTATGTGTCTCAATGCGTCAGAAAACCTCGAGAGATCAAGGCAGTTATATGTTGACGATAGATGATATCACTTTAAGATCACAGGTTCTCCATGAGAGCCACCCTGAAATTTCGGTTGCCGAATGCGTACTCCTCGCATATACCCTAATTGTGCGAGGTGCATTCCTTCAGCGTCTTCATGCTGATATCTTTTGACTTGATGCCGATGAGAGGGTGCTGTCGTTCAGCACAGCTGGCGTATTTTGCAACGTTCTATTGGAGCGCGTCGTCTGTACTAGGAGAGGGTTACACTCCAGTCGACGTGGTACGAGACCGGAGGAAAGACGCACGCGCAGTGTCCATAAGAGGAAACGTAGTGTATCACTGGCAACGAAAGAAAACCTGATAAAGTACCTTACGGACGGTCTGTTCTCCAACACCTTCTTCGGGCATGAAGCTGCACGGGAGTGAGCCCATGATGACGTGCAGGCTAGTGGGGGCTACTTCCTATGTTGACCTTGTCGTTCTACCAGATAGTGATCGCGACGCTCGCAGGTAAGAGTACTCACACCAATAGTAGCGAGGATTGTCCAATGAAGGATCCAAGAAAAATAGGGAGCAGGCCGTTGGTCGACGAGCCTGAGGTGGATAGAATAGTCGGAGTCTGGGTCTACACGGGAAAAGCGATGAACAATGTCTGACGACGCACGTGTGGACAAGGGACAGCCTCGACTCGGAGATTGTCTGGCGCATCGTCTGCTCGGACAAACGATAGTAAGATTTCGCACAATGGTAGCTCTTTCGTGGGCATCTCGGTGCTGACAGATGTGCGTATAGTACTCCTTACCCAATGTGTGGATAGGCCAATGGAACCGTTCAATGTCGTGAGGGAGTTAAATTAATAATGTATTTGCAGGGTCTTGCCTTTTGCTCATTTATTGTCGTTGGCGTCGGTGGTAGAGCACGGCGTCGGTGCTGGAGTGTCAATGACCCCGTGTCACAGGCCTTCGTCCGTTGTCAGGCGTGGGCCCCGAGCCGGAACACACCCGAGAAGTGATCGAGAACTCTAGCGGCACAAACAATCTTTGTGGAGTCGTCTCAAGGCACGGTGGAGGAAGTACTCCGTTTCATGAAAGACGCAGACTGGGTCCATTTTGCCTGTCACGGGGTCCAAGACGCTGCAGACCCGACCAAGAGCGGGCTTTGTCTCGCCAATGAACGCCGTCTGGCGCTGCGCGACATCATCGCGCTGCACCGTCCCCGAGGTGGGCTTGCCTTTCTCTCCGCGTGTGAGACGGCCAAGGGGGACCAACATCTCTCCGACGAGGCTACCCACATCGCTGCAGGGATGTTGTTT
>QFES01008426.1:0-15687 GCA_003316375.1 Tylopilus plumbeoviolaceoides | reverse complement strand
TCTTGAATCGATCTTGGGTGAAAACATATCAGGGGTACATCTGGGAAGTGGCGCTCGGCAGTATAAAAGAAGAAACAGGTAGACTCTGAGCACGTAGCTTAAGGGCCTCGCTCCCTGCGTAGGCTTAAGCTGAGCGTCATGTAATATGATGCTGAAAACAGGTGTAGTCTGACGAGCATTTATTACTAATGACGGACCGATTTCGTGGTTCAGCGTGCGGTGACCGGACATTTGCCAGCGACAATCCGGAGAGTGCGCGGGCGGCGGACAAACACAGGATGCATAATCACCGGGCTGTGTGAGCTGATCCATAAGGAGACATGAGAGGACATTACTAGTACGTGTTTCCTGATTCCCCGTTTCCTCTCTGAGTTTCTTTCCCCGTGTGCGCTGTCGATGGATATGGAGTCGGGGCGGAAAGGTAGTTCAATGGAGGAATCTGAGACGACAACCTATCAACTTTCAGATAACCTGAAAGCAATCAAAATCGACACTCAACAGACTGTATTCTCAACCTTGTTCAACGATGATGGTAAACAGGTGCTGAGCGGCGGGGTCGAGGAAGAGCCCCAACAGTAGCGAGTTGATAACAGACCGAGGTGGGCGAACCTATTCGAGTGTAACTGACAGAGATATCTTGTTTGGACATCTCTTCTCAGCAGCAAATTTGGCATCTCTAGGTGATAGAAGACGGGCCCAGGAGCCTGCGCTGCCATGTGAGCCGATGCATATCGCGATCGATAAGGAAACATGGTACATTTATACGTACCATGAATACCACGTGTTTCCTCGCTCCCACCATATTTCCTCTCTCTCTCCCAGGCCTCTTTCAATGGATATGGAATCCACGGAAAAAAGTGCGTGTAGGTGGCTGGAGAGTATCTGAAATGACAACCCGTCGACCTTCAGATGACCCGAGAGTAATCGAAATCGACACTCGACACACAATATTTTCTGTCTTGTTCGCCGACGATGGCAAGCAGGTATTGAGCGGTGGCAAAGAGGGAATGTTGAGGCGATGGGGAGTGGATGATGGACACGAGGTGGGCGAACCTATTCGGGTGGAACGGGCAGAGATCATAGCTGCTGCGCTGTCACCGGATCGAAAATGGCTGGTCTGTGGGTTGAGGCCGTTGAACGTACGAGGTGACAGGAAGAGGATCGTGAGGATATTGGACGCGCAGACCCACGAGGAGGTCCTCGACATCAAGGATCACACCAATACGGTATCCTCTGTCGACGTTTCCCCAGATTCGACCAAATTCGCGACGGGTTCATTGGACGGTCATGCATTTGTTTGGAACATCGAGACAGGCGAAGAACTGGTCGGTCCACTCGAACACGAGGGTAATGTGGTGGCTGTGCGATTCTCCCCTAAAGGAGACCGCATCGCCACCGCGACGGCCGAAGACACCGATCCAAAATCGATCCGAATTTACGACGCCAACACTGGCGAAGTGCTGTTGAACATCCCGTTCTCCGTCGGGAGATCCGCTTCTACATGGTTCGCATGGTCTGTTGACAGTCAACAAATATTTGCTGTGTTGCGGAAAGGTCAAGTCCAGCGATTCGACGCGTCTTCAGGATCATTGCTCAGCACGTGGTGCCTTCCTTGGGAGGTGTTTCCAGCTTCTGTCATTCTGGCACGCAACCAAAAGTTTGCTGTCGTCGTCACATATGACAAAGTAAGTTTTTGGGACACCTCTTCCGGACAGCAAATCGGCACTACTATCATGCGTACGGGCTGGATCTGGTCTGTCGCGCTCTCTCCCAACGATGATTGCATCGCGACCGGCGACGGCAAGGGCAGAGTCATCATACAGAGTCTACGTGTCATTCTTCCGGCGGTGTACTTGAGAGTCGATGTAAGTGATTAACCTGGCGATATTGCAGAATCTAACGTCCTTACTCCCGCGCTCGCTTCACATCGTGAGTTTTCAATCATCTGGCCGCCGTCTCCGTTAATAAATCCACGACAGAACCGTAGCTACCTTTGATACATATCAACGATACTCAGTTCAAATCCTGGATGCAAGGTGATCTCACCCGCGTCGAAGAACTCTTGGATGCAGACATCGCGCATCCCTTCCATCCCTATTACCATGCTCACGCACTCGCCCGCCGGTCTCTCATACGCACCCGTTCGAAACAATGGATCACCGCCATCGAGGATGCCACCAAGGTAATTCGGGTGAACTGCGCTGCCGGTCGTGCTTACCATCATGCTCAGTCCATTGAGATCTACCAAACTGTTATTGGTCGTGTTGCACACGCAGTCGCTCTCCTCGGAACTGGCGACCATGAATCAGCGATACGGGTATTCGACCAAGCCCTCGGTGAAGCTCCCCCGAGTGAGGAAAGTATTCTCTCGTTGATAAAGGTACGCACATGTAACGGTCGTCTCCGTCACTGCTGGTACCAACATTCTGTATTCAGGCAGTCATCTTGTTCGATTGTGGAAGACACGACGGTGCCTTTTCCCATCTAGATCGTCTGATCGCGCAAGTACCAGTGTCCGAGCAGTTACCCTATATTGCTGTCAGGGTGAGCATACATAGGCTTGTGGGACATCGAAGCGTGAATGACACAGCCACTATTTAGGCTCACATGCACCTCTCACTTGGACAGATGATTCTGGGCAGGAGAGAGAAGCAACGCGCGCTGGATTCATTCAAGCAGGTGCAAAAAGCCATCCCAGTTCAACTTGGCGCCTACTTGCAAGTTATCTCCCTCGTAAGTTGATGTAAAGTCTATGTTTGCTCGAACTAACGCCGTTTGAAAGATCTTCGGCTGGGGCTTGGAGAGACTTGCAACTGAAATTCAAGAAGCCGTGTATACCTTGCTCGAAGCCCTTAGTGAAGAACCGCTAACTTGAATGCCCGAGATGACAGCGGAGTGGCACCCGGGTATGCTCTGTCATGACTGGTTAACTACAACTGAGTTTGTGTCAGATATCGTTGAGTACTGTGTCGCGCGGCTCGAAATAGCCGGTGACGCGGCAGTGAAGTCTCAGGATCCTGAACGAGCAATCGTGCAATACACCATCGCGTTATCCTTGAAACCATCAAAACCTTTTGGTCTCTTCATCAGACGAAGTTCTCCTCGAGCAAAGCTAGGGTTGTGGGAGGGCGCGTTGAGTGATTCTGACGAGGTATCGCTTGGATCTCTCTCATGCACGACAATCCTATACTCAGCCAATCTAGGCCATTGAGGCAAACCCCTCGAGTCCATGGGGATATGAGGGAAAGCACGCGGCCCTCCATGCTTTGAACCGATACGATTCAGCAATAAACGCGTTCACCCGCATGCATTCACTAATTGAGGGAACTCACGATCAAGGAATACGTCGTTGGTGTCACTCTATCAGTTTGAAAATGATGCTGCAACTGATATCGTGCAGAAGCCGGCAAGAAATATGTTTCACCTACTCGGTTGCAGCAGAACATTGACGGGGCCGTCATCGAGTTATTCAAGGCATACCCACTCGTCCTTATCGACCTTAAAAGTGGTCGATTATGCGACGAACTAGAGCGATCTCGCATCTTCGAGTCGGAACAACAATTCAAAGAATTGTTTTCCTCCATGACGGAAAAGTTGGACAACCAACGAATCAAAGCCGTGGTCGAGGACTATTTCCGATATGTGACACTTTCACATGTATGGAAAGGGAAGGAGCCCACATACCAAGACGTCCATCAGGTTGGCTCTGTCTGGGAGCTCTGCTCTTCTCTCCAAAATGACAAGCTGCGCAATTTCTGTGAGGAGGTAGCTAGCGACGGGTATCGGTGGGCGTGGAGTGATACTTGTTGTATCGATAAAACGATCAGCACAGTCCTCAACCAGTCGCTCAAGATGATGTACAAGTGGTACGAAGCCTCCGCGGCCACTTATGTGCATCTCCCAGACGTAGAATCTCTATCGGCTCTTGGGGCACTAACAGATAGTGTCTGGATGACGCGGGCATGGACTTCCCAAGAGCTCCTCGCGCCCAAAGTGATCCGATTCTACACGCGCGACTGGAAACCATACCTCGGTGATGCTCGGTCTAACCACAAGGAATCACCCGAGATCATGCAAGAACTCGCCGGTGCTATCAGGATATCTCGTGACACCCTTGTTAACTTCGACCCAGACGATCTTAGCAACCGGGAGAAACTACGACTGATGTCAAGACGGAATGCGAGGCGGGAGGAAGATGTCGCGTATTCATTGATCGGGATGTTCAAGAGCGACATCCGGCCGGACTACGGAGAGAGATACGCCGCACTTGGCCACTTGCTGGAGGAGATCGTGGCACGCTCAGGCGATGTGAGCGTGCTCGCGTGGACTGGGCATTCTTCGCCATACAATAGCTGCCTTCCGGCCGCCCTCGTTGTCTATAGCAACCCTCCTTGTACATTCTCTACCATCGAAGGCGCCGACATGGATGCACGTCTTACGGCTTTGAACAACCAGCTATCCCGAACAATTGTCGGATCATTCCATGAGCGCGTCATCGCTTTACCTCCAGCACGCTTTGCCAATCGGCGACTCCATCTCCCATGCATCATCTTTTCGGTCAAGCGGCTGTGTATACAAGATTTCGTGAATGGCCTTGAATTCCATTACCGCGCTCGGGTTCCAGGGATAGGTCATGTGTAATTCGAGACGTCAGACAGGCTCTCCCCGATGGAGCCACGGAAGCTGATATTTGTTCACCCGTGGATCCGCGACCTGTGCGATCCACCCGACGGCTTTACATGGGGAAGTTCGGTAGAAGACTCGGATAGGGATGACTCGTCGGACTCGGATGTGGAGCGCGAGGGAGCATCGCCGACTTCACCATTACACACCACTCCTGCTCCTTTCATGGAAGACTACACTCGAGCGCTGCGGCTGATTGCTCGTCTGCGACAACCATTCCATGCGCTGTTGCTACAGCAGCAACCAAATGGTGAATTCAAACGTGTCGCTGCTGACCATGATATCGTCATTTCAAACCTCGAGGAACAGATCGACCTTGCGAGGAACGTGGGTACGCGTGTCGTGGAGATACTGTGACGTGGACTACTAGTATGGGCAACAGGCCGGGAGGACGCACACTGAACGTGTGACTTGAGGGCATCTGTGCATCAATTAAGTATGTATGTTGAGCATTGATTATTTTTCGAACAAGCAGCCGTCACCACTCGGAGACTGATGTCGAGGTTCAGCATTGCTGTGTGCGGCGATCAGAGGTATGCTTTGTAACTCCCCGGCGACTGCGCAAGCAATGGAATAAGGGAGATATCAGAGACGCAAATACAAGGCGTAGGCGCCTGATCCATATCGCGATCGATAAGAGCGTACCGTAAATACCGCGCATTTCTCGACTCCTACCATATTCGAGTTTCCTCTCTCTCCCTCTCTCTCCCTCTCCCTCTCTGAACTCTTTCGATGGATATAGAGTCGATGGATGAAGGTGCGTGTAAGTGATTGGAGAATATCTGAAATGATAACCCATCGACCTTCAGATAACCCGAGAACAATCGAAATCGACACACTCCATGCTGTATATTCGGTCTTGTTCACCGATGATGGAAAACAGGTCTTGAGCGGCGGCGTCGAGGGAATACTTCGACGGTGGTGAGCAGATAATGGACATCACGTGGGCGAGCCTATTCGAGTGGGACACGCAGATATCTATGCTGTTGCGCTGTCTCCGGATCGAAAACGGATTGTTTGTGGGTTGAAGCTGTTGAATAGATCAAGTCGTACGAAGGGGTGGGTGAGAGTATGGGACGCGCAGACTCACGAGGAGGTCTTCGACATCAAGGATCACACCGACACGGTATGCTCTGTCGACATTTCTCCGGACTCTACCAAGTTCGCGACGGGTGGGGCTGACAATTGCAAGCGCGTGTTCATCTGGAACATGAAGACAGGCAAGAGACTCGTCGGACCACTCGGGCATGAGGGAAGGGTGGTGGCTGTGCAATTCTCCCCAAGAGGACACCGCATCGCCACCGCGACGGCCGACAACCCCGATCCAAAGTCGATCCGAATCTACGACGTGGACACTGGCGAGGTGCTGTTGAACATCCCGTTCTCGTTCCCACCATGCGCCTCTTCATGGCTCGCCTGGTCTGTTCGCGGTCAAATTTGGGCCGTCTTTTGGAAAGGCCAAGTCAAGCGATTCGATGGGTTCTCAGGATCCTTGCTCAGCACATGGCCCTTTCCTAGGCATGGATGGCCTGCTTCTGTTGTCTTGGCACGCAACCAAAAGTTTGCCGTCGTCGTCGCATGCCACACAGTAACTTTTTGGGACATTTCTTCTCAACAGCGAATCGGGACTGCTATCAAGCACACTAGCTGCATTTGGTCTATTGCGCTTTCCCCCAACGACGACTGCCTCGCAACGGGCGAAAAAAACGGAAAAGTCATATTACGGAGTTTACGTGGCATTCTTCCGCGGGCATACTTGACAGTGGATGTAAGTGATTAACTTGGCGATGTTGGCGAATCTAACACGTCCACTTCCGGCTACGTGGAGTTCAGGAATCACAAGCCGTCAAGAACCACTCAAGTTCGGGAGAGCGTGAGAATAGACATGCACCTTTGCATACTTCACAGCGTCGTCAGTGTTCCTTTACTCGAACCAACATCTTGGCTTAGGTTTCATAAAAGTAGTCAATGAACGCCAGCTCACTTCGGTCATCAATGATGTTCTCCAGGGGGTCATGAGGGCATCTCCGCTTGTCCTTATTGATGTCAAGAGTGGTCTTCTATGTGATGCGCCCGAGCGATCCCGCTTATTCCAGTCAGAATGCCAGTTGGAACAACTCCTTTCCTCGGGGGACCATGGACGCATTCAAGACGCGGTGGAAGAATATTTCCAATACGTGACCCTTTCGCATGTATGGAATGGGAAGGAACCTCTCTTCCGGGACATCAATCAGGCGGGTTCAGTCTGGAAACTCGATTCGTCTCCACAAAACGAGAAGTTGCGCAGATTCTGCGAAATGGTTCAAAGGGAAGGACATCGGTGGGCATGGAGCGACACCTGTTGCATCAATAAGAGCAACAGCACAGTACTCAATCAGTCGCTCAGAATGATGTACAAGTGGTATGAAGGTTCCGCAGCCACGTTCGTCCATCTCGCAGACGTAGGAACTCCATCAGCCATCGGAGGCCTAACATACAGCAAGTGGATGACGCGCGCATGGACCTCTCAAGAACTTCTCGCACCTAAAGTCATTCGATTCTACACCCGCGATTGGAAACCATACCTCAACGATACCCGACCGAACCACAAGGAGTCGCCAGAGATCATGCAGGAACCCACAAACGCCGTTAGGATCGCTCGCTCGAGTCACTGAGCCCACTCGTATTAGTATAGACATTTTACCTATACCCGGTGCCAACAAGTTTGGTGGTGACTGCCGACGGAAATAAGTAATCACGGTGCCAGCGAACTTGAAGCGAAGGGATAATCTCACTGCTTGGCCGCTAACCGTGACGCCGGGCCAGGTCCGAGGATGAACAGTTTCAGTTACCCGTTCCGAGTCGCAAAGGAGTTGAGCCAGTGACCGCTTCGGAAAATGCTGCCTGGGTAGTACAACTGCGAGCAGCCTGAGCGAAGCTTCAAGTTGAGCGTGAGCCTATGAAAGCATTCCTCTCCCGAGCCATGTGGTGACTTTGATCTTCAAGAACTTGGTTTTGCCAACTGAACTTGAACATTACCGTTAGGCTACTTCAGGCCACTCCGATACTCAACATCACTACTAGCACTACTTCAAAGTAGGTTCAACAGCAAGTTCCTATCGAGCGTCTAGAATCATGGTTCAAGGTTTCCCCTTTTCCCAGGCGTTTGGTTGCTTATCTGAGAACATTCTTGCCACGAGCCTGAGAAGCACTCGGATGCTGTGGTTATTCTATTACAGCAATATCTCGGGCGCTAAGGTCACGGTAGCTTCCTTGAACTAACCGTGATGTCCCACTCCCCGCAGGACGTCTACGCAAGGCATCTCGTCTCACGGCGCGGATATCCGCTGTGGACGCCAGAACCAAACATGAACCTTCCAGATGTCTATATTGAACAAGGGCTCAAGATTGGAGATGTGGGCGTCGTGGTCCCACAGGACGGAAGCTTCGACGTCTTTTTCAACATCTGCTTACCCCCTACCCACTCGCTTCATCGTGAAACAGGCGTGCCTGCCAATTTCACACCCATTCTACTCAGTGGAAGGGATATTGCCAAGTTTCCCGAAGCGGAGACTGCGGGTCGTATCATCTCTACTTCCTCAATGAAGAGGGTGAGGGACAACGACACGCCAGATGAAGATCCAGAAAGGTGCGATATCCTTTCGGCCTCGGGGTATGTGCTGCTCGCCGAATTGACTTTCACAAAGACCTATGCAGCCAGGCGCTTTGAATTACGAATTCACCCTGTCTTCTCGGGAAGGTGCAGTTCTCATTCTCCCTGAAGGCGCTGAACGCTACTATCTTCAAAACGAGCGTCTGTTTATGAATTTGGCAATTGAACATGCGGTGGACTGGTACAACTTTGCGGAAGAACGTCTCGGTCGGATCATTAGCCATGATTCCCTCTATCTAATCACTGGCTTTTACAAGGCTCGCTCTTGGTCCCTTGCTGCATATCAGCAGGGCGCCGGCGATGGTGTAGCCTCGGCTCAATTTAAGGCTGTACAAGTTGGCCGAGGGAACATCCCAGCGAGTTATATCTGGGAGACTACCCATACCATGGATTGGCGTGTAGGACCCCCAGACCAGTACTGCCATGGATTCGCAAACCAAACTATGTTCATACAAGGGTTCAAAATTGCTGTTCGGGAAGGCGTGCTTGGCAGGAAACGGGTCAAAGTTGAGGCGGATATTCCATCCGTACCAAGATACCGCGCCAAGTATTCCAGCGCTTCAGAGTTATTCAACTTGAACTTATTGGGTAGATCCAAGAGTAGCAGTGGTTCGAGCGCTCAGGCTCCAAAGGGAACAGGTAGCAGGCTCAAGAAAGAGACCACCGGGAGCAGTCTTCCCGTTAGTGAGAGTGACAGCAGTGGGGAAGTCACGATTGAACGCTTCCCACAAGTGACGAAGGTGGGTTCCTAGTTACCAGAGTTGCGTTTCTGAGGACTAATAAATGCCCACTGGGCCACAGCCCTTCCACCCAAGTGACGTAATTAACCAGTATCTGTTACGAGAGGTGCGCTGCATCACAATTCTCACCGTGAGATGTGGGGGCCTAAATGTTGCGTAACCAATGTTCCAGGTTCCTTCTGCTATTGTTGCGGTTACCCACGACAGCCAGTGGGCTATGTTACTTGATAAGGTTTGTCTGAAGTCACTCGTGACCGCTTGCATGCATCAACCATATACCAGGGATTACTCAACGTCGAAGAGCTATCACTAGAAGGCCGCCTCCTAGCAGTTGTAAAGAGCAATTACTCAACAGCATTGGCAGATGAAGGTGACAGTCCCACGCAATCATTATCATTGACCGTGCTGATCTTACCTAAGATGCGGTGTACTTGCAGAGCACAGCGACCGCTAGTGATAATAAAGATGAAACAGTGATATGGCTGACGTCTTCAGAAGGGCACACTGATAATGATATGGTTTCAGTTGTATGCAACACACCGACGCCACAGCTTTTTGACATTGATTCTCAATCTGCTATCTCCATTGACTCTACCGATAAACCTTCAGATAACCCGAGAGCAATCGAAATCGACACTCAACATCATATATACTCTGTCTTGTTCACCGATGATGGCAAGCAGGTACTGAGCGGCGGCGGCGAGGGAATGCTTCGACGGTGGCGAGTGGGTGATGGACACGAGGTGGGCGAACCTATTCGAGTGGGGCAGGCAGATATCCATGCTGCTGCACTGTCTCCGGATCGAAAATGGTTGGTCTGTGGACTGCGGTGGCTGGAGACGAGCAAGAAAGGGAACGTGATGGTATGGGACGCACAGACTCGCGAGGAGGTCTACCACATCAACGGTCACACCGACACGGTGCACTCTATCGACGTTTCACCGGATTCGACAAAGTTTGCGACGGGTGGATGCGACAAGCGCGCGTTCATCTGGAACACGACCACAGGCAGAAAACTGGTCGGTCCGCTCGAGCACGAGGGTTACGTGGAGACAGTACGGTTCTCCCCCAAAGGAGACCTCATCGCTACTGCGACAGCCGAAAAGCCTGACAAGGGGATTCGACTCTACGACGCCAACACTGGCGCGGCGCTGCTCGATATCCCGTTCTCGTTCCCACTATCCGCCTCTGCATGCCTTGCATGGTATGCTGGTGGTCGCCAAATACTGTCCGTCTCGTGGAACGGTCAAGTCCGGCGATTCGACATGTTCTCAGGGTCCTTGCTGAGCACGTGGTCCCTTCCTGCGAGTGGATATCCTGCTTCTGTCATTTTGGCGCGCAACCAAAGGTTTGCCGTCGTTGTCGTATACGACACACTATATTTTTGGGACACCTCTTCCCAGCAGCAAATCGGACCCATTATCCAGCACGGGAGCGCCATCTGGTCTATTGCACTCTCTCCCAACAACGACTGCCTCGCCACTGGAGAAAAGATGGGCAAAGTCATCGTACGGAGTCTGCGAGGCATTCTTCCGACCTCGTACCTGACAGTCGATGTAAGTAGTTAGCTTGGCAATGTTGGTGAATCTAATATGTCCACTCATGACTATGTGGAGTTCAGGAATCACAAGCCGTCAGGCACTACTCAAGTTCTGGAGGGCGCGAGAAGAGACATGCACCTTTGCATACTTCGCAGCATCGTCAGTGTTCCTTTACTCAAACCAATATATTGGCTTATGTTTCATAAAAATAGTTAATAAACGCCAGCTCACCTCGGTCATCAATGATGTTGTCCAAGGGGTCATGAGGGCATCTCCGCTTGTCCTTATTGATATCAAGAATGGTCGCTTATGCGACGGACCCGAGCGATCCCGTTTATTCGAGTCGGAACGCCAGTTCGAACAACTCCTTTCCTCTGGGGACCATGGACGCATTCAAGATGTGGTGGAAGAATATTTCCAATACGTGACCCTTTCGCATGTATGGAATGAGGGGGAACCTCTCTTTCAGGATGTCAATCAGGCGGGTTCAGTCTGGGCCCTGGAACTCGATTCGTTGCCACAAATCGAGAAGTTGCGCGGATTCTGCGAAATGGTTCGAAGGGAAGGACATCGGTGGGCATGGAGCGACACCTGTTGCATCAATAAGAGCAACAGCACAGTACTAAATCAGTCGCTCAAAATGATGTACAAGTGGTACGAAGGTTCCGCAGCCACGTTCGTCCATCTCGCAGACGTAGGAACTCCGTCGGCCATCGGAGGCCTGACACACAGCAAGTGGATGACGCGCGCATGGACCTCTCAAGAACTTCTCGCACCTAAAGTCATTCGATTCTACACTCGCGATTGGGAGCCATACCTCAACGACACCCGACCGAACCACAAGGAGTCGCCAGAGATCATGCAGGAACTCACAAACGCCGTTGGGGTTGCTCGCTCGACCATCGTTTCCTTTAACCCCGATGACCTCAGCGTCCGAGAGAAGCTACGTCTAGCTTCAAAGCGAAACGCGACGTATCCGGAGGACATCGCATACTCGCTGATAGGAATGTTTAAGAGTGATATCCATCCCGTCTATGGGGAGAAGGATGATGCGCTTGGACACCTGATGGAGGAGATAATCGCTCGATCGGGTGAGATGACGGTGCTCGCCTGGTCTGGAAGGTCTTCGCCCTACAATAGCTGTCTTCCCGTCTCCATCAAAGTCTATAGTCAACCACCTGGTACTTTACCTGCTATTGCCGCTGTCGAAATGGACGCACGGGTTGCAACAGTGAAGAAACGACACTCTCAGGCAGACATCATGAGATTCCATGCGCGGGTTGTATCTCTACCTTCAGCACGTTTCGCTCATCGCCGCCTCCATCTCCCGTGCATCACCTTTTCGGTCAGAAGGCTGGGTGTCCAAGAGTTGGGACATGGTCAGGAACACTGCTACCAAGCCCGAGTGTCAGGGATTGGCTCCGTGGAATTCTACACGTCGGACAAACTCTCGTTGAAGGAACCACACAAGCTGATCTTCGTGCATCCATGGATCCACGATCTATGTGATCCCCCTGATGGCTTTACGTGGGGAATGTCGGCGGATGACGACGAGGAAGGGTCCGAAGCTAGTATGGAGAGCGAGGAAGCGTCGCCAACAGCGCCGTTGCATGCTGTACCCGCTCCCTCGATGGACGCTTACACGCGAGCGTTGCGGTTGGTTGCTCGTCTGCAACAGCCATTCCATGCGCTGTTGCTCCAGCAGCAATCCAATAACGAATTCAAGCGCGTCGCTGCTGAGCACGATATCGTCATTCCAGGCGTTGACATCCAGGTCAACTTTTCCAAGGACGTTGGTACTGCAGTCGTGGAGGTACTGTGATGCAGTTGGCCACGGGGCTCCGTTGAGTTTCATTGTATATTTTTCTCGTGCGTTGCTCCGGTCGGTTTTGTTACGGGTACGATACTACGGCGCACGTGTCTGTCCTGTTTCTGAACACGTACTAGAGTGAGGGGCTGGACACTCGGTACTTCACTATCGCTCTCCTTGTACCAATACAATTGTTACATCGCATGTCTAAATCTCGAACGTTTGAACCTTCAATGCCGTTAGCGGCACTCGTGAGATGCGACTACGTGCTTGCTCTTAGAGCAATGAGATATGAAACCGCCTTTGATCACTGGCAAGTGCTCGGGACGCCAAACGATAGCACTACGCGACGTCATTGTGTCGTCCAAGCGCCAAGACTGCTCAATCCATGTGCACAATCAATAGTATCATCTTCCCCCAAGCGTCTAACACCGTTCACAAATGACTCTTGGCCTCCTCTGCGATCACCCTTACCACACACCTTAGCGCATCACCGCGCGCCGTCTCCCCAACGAGATACCACATGTGATCGATCACCCCCCGCGGCATGGTCACATGCCAGCTCGCCAGCGACCGCTTCGTACTCGTGTTGGGCCTTGGCGACGCCCGTCTGGGGATCGCGTCCGACACGACGATCAGTTCGACGTGTGCCCGGAGGGAGACACTCCCGCCGCCGCCGTTGTTCTTGTTATTGTCGCCGATCGACATGACCGACAAAGAAATGGGCTTTTCCAATCACGTCGGGCGAAAAGACGTGCAGCGCTCGAAACATGTCGTCGTCGGTCCAAGGAAAGTGGTGAGGTCGTGTCTCGAATGCCGATCGACACGATGGCACAACGCATCGCCTGCACCAAAGACGAATTCCGAAAACGTTTGTGCGCCAAGTTGGTCTCCAATAAGTCCGGACTAGAGGGACGTGCAGCAAGAGTTTGATGACGCGTTCGCTCTTCGACTTGCATGAGCGTGCCTATAGGGGAAAATGAGGGGAGAGGCCAACCCCGACAGCCCTATGCCCGACAAAATGTACATGTCGAGCACGATCTGTAACACGCACGTTTTGAAGATATTCACATGTCGAGAAAGGATGGGATGGGAATCACGAGTGCAATGAGGCAACACAGCCTAAGACACGAATTCTTTTTCATGGCGTGCAACTTGAAACTCTTTGCGCTTGACGGCCTGTGTGATCAGTTCACCTAATTTACAACGTCGAACTTCCGGGCACTCCATGTGAGCGATTATTCCAGGGGAAGATAAGGACGGACAAACAACGACTCGGACTCTCATCATCCTCACCCTCACTCTTTTTCACCACACCCTCTTCTCTGTCACACTAGTCTTAATGACGTTGTTCTTTTCGGGGATGGCGGAGTATCAGTCACGGTATCTGTGTCGCGTGTGGCATCGAAGGTGTGTTTTACAACGAGAGGGCGACGCGTCAGACTTCGCCGACGGGGTTGGGTTAGATTCAGGTGGCGAAGGGTGGAGAAGAGACATACACGACAGGAGCACGGAGGGGGTGTCGAGACGACGTCGATCTGTTCGTCAAAAGGGCTCAGCCGTATAGCTTGGAGTGCGATGGCTGCATGTACAGGGATGGGTGTTTCTGTATGGCGTATGCGTTCGATGAGGGTAGCCCTGAGGGTGTCGTTGCTGTTAAAGACGACCAGTGTGGATGGCCACGATGATTCCCCTTGGACAGCGCAGGTGGTCTTGGATTTCACTAAAGTCACCCTTGCGGTACAATGGATTAACTGGGAGGTAGCGCTCGGTATCAGAAAAGGGGTAACAGCTCGGTAGGACGTACACTGAACTCACAGCTCCGGAAAACACGTGTGGGTCTTTGACAGGTTGAACGAGCAGCCGTCACCACTCGCAAAGTGATGTCGAGGTTCAGCGTTGTTACTATCTGTGACCAGACATCTGCTAACTCCCCGTCGTGCGCGAATACGGTGGAAGGCGATGAAGGGCGGGGGAATATCGGAGACGCAAACTCGCCGGCGAGGGGTAAGCGCTAAGCGCCTGGGCTGTGTGAGCTGATCCATATCGCGATCGATAAGGAAACGTGAGGATACTTTATATGTACCGTGAATACCACGACACTGCTTCTTGACTTCCGAGTCCGTTAAGCTCCCGCCCTCCCTCTCTCTCTCTCTCCGTGTGCTCTGTCGATGATATGGGGTCGACGGGAAAAGGTGCGTGTAGGTGGTTGGAGAGTATCTGAAATGACAACCGATCGACCTTCAGATAACCTGAGAGCAATCGAAATCGACACTCGGCATCATATATACTCTGTCTCGTTCACCGACGATGGCAAGCAGGTACTGGGCGGCGGCGGCGAGGGAATGCTTCGACGGTGGCGAGTGGGTGATGGACACGAGGTGGGCGAACCTATTCGAGTGGGACAGGCAGATATCCATGCCGCTGCACTGTCTCCGGATCGAAAATGGTTGGTCTGTGGACTGCGGTGGCTGGAGACGAGCAGGAAAGGGAACGTGAGGGTATGGGACGCACAGACTCGCGAGGAGGTCTACCACATCAACAGTCACACCGACACGGTGCACTCTATTGACGTTTCACCGGATTCGGCCAAGTTTGCGACGGGTGGATGCGACAAGCGCGCGTTCATCTGGAACACGACCACAGGCAGAAAACTGGTCGGTCCACTCGAGCACAAGGGTAACGTGGTGACAGTACGGTTCTCCCCCAAAGGAGACCGCATCGCCACTGCGACAGCCGATGGCAAGCCTGACAGGCCTGACAAGGGAATTCGACTCTACGATGCCAACACCGGCGAGGTGCTGCTCAATATCCCGTTCTCGTTCCCACTATCCGCTTCTCCATGGCTTGCATGGTATGCTGGTGGTCGCCAAATATTGTCCGTCTTGTGGCACGGTCAAGTCCAGCGATTCGACACGTCTTCAGGGTCCTTGCTGAGCACATGGTCCCTTCCTTCAAGCGGAAATCCTGCTTCTGTCATTTTGGCACGCAACCAAAAGTTTGCCGTCGTTGTCGTATATGACACATTATATTTTTGGGACACCTCTTCCCAGCAGCAAATCGGACCCATTATCCAGCACGGGAGCGCCATCTGGTCTATTGCACTCTCTCCCAACAACGACTGCCTCGCCACTGGAGAAAAGATGGGCAGAGTCATCGTACGGAGTCTGCGTGGCATTCTTCCGACCTCATACCTGACAGTCGATGTAAGTAGTTAGCTTGGCAATGTTGGTGAGTCTAGTATGTCCACTCACGACTACA
>QFES01008421.1:0-14103 GCA_003316375.1 Tylopilus plumbeoviolaceoides | reverse complement strand
GGGTGTTCGGGGGGTGGATGAAGATAGCCAGCGAGTTTCTTTTTTGACGACGGCGTGATTCGCCGCAGAGGAGTGGCTTGGTGGAGAACGAGGTCGGGTTGTTGTAGTGATCGCGTGAATAACTGGTCCTGGTCATGTCGTGTGACGACGAGCAGCCACACCGCCTTTCCCTGTTCCCGCCATGTCCCGACAGCCGCCACCCCCAGTCGACGGCGACGACGACGACCCAATTTACACCACGCGTCGCACAAGAAGCGCCCTCGATCTCGGGGGAACCACCACGCGTTTGGCGGACCACCTCCCTCGCACAACGGGCCTGTCCGCCCTCCTCGGAGAAGGCGTCGTCGGCTGGCGAAAGCCAAAGATCACCCAAATCACGACCGCACCAGGCCAGCTCGGTGCCGGCGAGACAGAGACCGAAGCGGACGAACCAGTGAGTATGTACATCCTTCTTCCTCCTACCCCTGCTAAACGCCCTTTATCCCAGCCAAACCGTCTTCCGACGACCCGCATCATGCCCGTTTCAGAACCCTTGGTCCCTCCGAGCGTCGTGACCATGCTCCTCTTCGAATCATCCCGCCTCTTGTCCGTCGTCCCCGCGGCGTTCGGCGTATTGCTCAACGCCTGGTGCTTATGGTCCCCACCCGGCCACTACCGCCCATCCCACAACACCTCCCAAGACGCCTGGGGCCGACGCTGTCCGCCGGACAGGGGCGACTATGCCATCGCCATCCTCTGGGTGCGTCCCCCACCCCTCCATATATACGCGCTCTGATCCTCCGCAGGCTCTCCTGACCGCACACCAGTGCCTCAAGCTCACCACCGGCCTCCTCCACCGCTGGCGCGCCTACTACTCCCCCCTTTCCACCCTCATCCGCCTCCTCGCCTTCCAAGCCATCTGCTGGCCCGCCACCCACTTCACCCTCGACATCGTCGGCAGCCTCGGCACCAACCCCGCGTTCGGCGACGACCGTCTCACCGTGCTCGAGAGCGCGCTGCTCCGGTGGACCACCGCGCGGCCGGATATATGCTGGGCCGTCATCGGAACCTCGACGTGCATCTCGCGTAGCATCCAGATTTGGGTGACGAGCAACCTGCTATTGTCCTCGGCGAACTCGGGCACGAGAACGCACGCGACCTGCACCGTCCCAGAGAGACCCAAACCGAGGAGATCCTTCGGCGGGGAAGAGACGAGGAAGCTCACCGGGAGGAAGTGGGACTGGCGCATCGTGGCACGCGTGTGCATCCTCCCCGCAGGATGCTTATATTTCGTAATGGCCTGGATCGGAGCCTGGAGGAGAGAAATCGGAGGTTGCTGAGCCCTCGCTATTGCCCCTCTTTTTTTTTTTTCACTTATTCGATCACGCATCTCGGTTACATACAAAATCAACATGACATTCAGATCCGAGCAGCGCTAAATTACAAAACCATCAACTACGTCATATCACACGCAGGTCCGCGAGCCCCTAGATCAGTGGCTCAAATGTAAAACATGGACCCAGCCAAATTTGGATGAACACCGTTGCCCCACGCCTTCACAGCAGCCTCGTACACCTTCTGCTTTTCCTCGTCCTTGTCCCTCGACTTTCCCTTGGTGGTCGCCGTGGTCGTCTTGTCCTCGGAGACGAGGAACTCGTTCAGATAGCACCGTCCACGCTCGCACGCGAGGTCGGCGTAGTACGCCGGCGGTATCAAGCTCACAGACCGCGTCGCGCGCGCATAGAGGTAGCTCGCCGTGTTGATGCCTTGTTGCACCTCGTCCGCGCCGAGCCGGCTTTCGTCATAGACGACCGTATAGTGCGTCGGCTTTACGTGGCCTTGTATCCCCGCATGGGCCTGTAGATAGAAATCGAAGTCGAAACTGCAGAAACGGAAGGGTAAGTGCACCGAGGGGACACGTAGAGCGTAGACGTACACGGCAGTGATGCCTTGGTCGACCACGGTCCCGGGACGCGTATTCCCGTTCTTGTCCGCGGAAGCGTCACCCGGCCAGTTTCGGACATGGTGGCGCTTGCCACATATGACGATCGTCAACAAAGGCCGGTATGGCTTTCCTTGCGTTCCACCGGGTTTCACGCGTCCAAACGCGTCAATGATCTTGGGCAGCTCTTGTTCAATGACGGTGTCGAATTGTCCCTGCAACGCAGTCACATCAGCACAAGCAGACTACAAGGAAGCGTGAACCCGACGCTACCTCGGACACGCCATCCCGGAATACATATACCCGCTCAGGTAGGGCCTTGCTGACCTCTTGATAGCGCTTCAAGCGTTCGATCATCATTGCGGAGAGATCCGTAATCATCTGCAACCAATGTCAGCTCAAGTCATCCGTGCATCGCCGGCACGCACCTCCTTTCGCGATTCCTGGCACCTCAAGCTAGCCGGGCATTGCGCAAAATTGCTGTCCACGCTTGCCACGACGGCGGCAATGGACGGCGTGCCTTCGGTACTCCCAGGTCCAGGATGGGTCACGTCCATCCCGACCAACATCGTCTTTGCTAGCCACTTCAAGTTTCCCTCGTCCAACTTGTGATTGACGCCTCCGAGCTTGGTGTTCACCTTGAGCGCGACGTTGGAGAAATATTGATCCTGCTTCTTGGGCTCTGTGAGCACCTTGCTGGAGAGCATGTGCACAGTATGGATCCCTAGCTCGACGTCACAAATGCGCTTGATCCCCGGATAAATGTAATTGTCGCGCTTGGACAAGATGACGATCATAAACGACGGCGTGCCATGCTGATTCTGAGTTTCCCTAATCTTCGACTTGATCTGCGCGAGGGACTGCTGTCGTCCGGGGTCGTTGGCTGGGTTGACCAGCTTGACGTTCACCAGGGGCGGCTGTCTGTTGGGATCGATGCCCCCCATCCCGCTCCGTTGGCATTTCCCCGCGAACCCTTTCCAAAGACCGGTCAACTTGGGGTCGTTGGGCCCCTCAAAGACAGGGTACTGCTCCGTGACCACGAGGATCCACCACGACTTGACCTGTCCCCCGACGTGGAACTTGACGTCGAGGATGTTCCAGCTCCCGTTGCTTGCCCTCAGCGGCTGACCACCCTTGTAGCTCAGACTCGGCGGAGGCAGTTCCCGGAACGGCACCCCGGCCATGTCGTTGCTGACGCGCAGCCCAAAGTTGGTGAGCGCCTGGTTGTTGGGGGTCAGCCCCAGCTGCGGGAAGCCTTGGCTGAGGATCGTCTGGGCGTTCTCTGGGGGACGCTTGCACGCGTGGCGAAGCATCAACGTCGTCTGCTGGTCGTCGAGTTTGCCGCGGAACGGCTGGCCGGCGGGGATTTCGCACAGTTCGGGCGGGATGAGGATGGGGTGCTTGGCGTTTGGCCCGGCGATGTTGACGACGGGCAATTCGGCATGCGTGAGCGTGATATTATACTCTGCAAAGGGAAAACGTCAGCCAACGCACGTCCCTCAAAAGACGGTCCTACGTACTGCGCTTGAAATACTGCTCGACCGAAATTTTCCCCCCACCAAACTCGTCGCACGGAAACGTGGTCTGCCTCGCGTTCGTGGTCATGACGTCCTTGAGCGGCTTCGTCTGCTTGTACCCCAAGTGGCTCGTCGTCACCTTGAGCTTTTGCACGAAGCGTCGGACCATCGCGCCTTTGGACTGACGGTTGAACTCCATGATCGCCTCGGCGAGGTTGCCCGGCTTGTAAAATGCGGTCATGCACACGCCGACGTTCACCATCAGTTCCTTGTAGACCGGGCGGGCAGACATGAAGAAACCCCGCCAGGCCTCGACGCCTATGGAGAGCTCCATGCGTTGGCCGCCGCTCGAGGGGAAAAAGTATCGATTCTTGGACACGCGCACGCCGTTTTTCGACGCGTGGTGTTGTAGCACGAGGTTGTACGCCCCGACAAGCGGGGCAAAGTCATAGTTGCGGGACGCACCGTCCCCGTTGGTGAACCTGCGCGCGGCGTTGTCAGCTCGGATGGCGGACACAGTGAAACGCCCTTACGCATCGAGCTCGCTCGCCTTGAGCTCCTGCGTCAGTGTGATGGAGAGCGTGTAGGTCTTGTCGCGCGGCGTCGGCTGCGCCTGCCCCTCTTTCAAGAACAAGACGGACACGTCGAGGGGCTGAGGGAGCTTCTTGGACGACACGAGCCGCGCGCTGCCGTCGTGCGCGGTATAAGGGGCGTACTCTTGCCACCCCGGCTGCGCGCTCTGCTCGAGCAGCATAAACAGCCTCGCCCGGATGCTCTTGAGGTCCGTCTTGGGCGAAATCTCGACGTGGTAGTCATACACGACCGCCGTCTTGGGGAACTTGACCGCGAAAAAGTTGGCACGGAGCACCCCCGACGTACCGCGCGTCCCGAAGCCGGGCCGCGTCGGGCGCTTGGGGTCGTATTGGACAGATTGGAGCGTGTTGCTGAGCGCGTTCAGGTTGGAGGACGAGAGACGTTGGTCAACAGATGGGGGTCCTCCGAATACCCTGTCTCCAGAGGACCCCGCACCTGGTGGCCCAGCGCCTCCACCGCGCCCCCCGCCTCGATATCCGCCGCCGCCGCCGTGACCACCGCTGGGCGGATAGCCACTGGGGCTGCCCCCTCTGGGCGGCGGGCCACCAGGTGAACCACCGCCGCGCTGTTGACCGCGACCACGGCCACGGTTACCACTACCTCTTGGATTGTTGCTCATGGCTGAGAGAAAGAACAGAAAGCGGTCGGGTCCCGTCGAGGGATGTTCCGATACTTATAGCTTTTTTCCTGTGCCTCGTGGCGTGCTGTGCCACCATGAGTCACTCCAACTCCAGCGGCCTCCCCGAACCAATCACAAGTCTTGGTTCATCACAAAACGACAATTTACTCTACATGAGGGATATCACACCCAGCAGCGCGTGCAAGCCGTATGATGTTCTCAGCCTGCCACCCATCAGCTTCAACCAACCCCAATCCAATGCTACGACCACCCACCTGTTTCAGCATGGGTGCATCAATCATCTCTTTGCCCCCACCTTCCACTTCAAGTCCGAATGCACCCTGTTGATTGGAATGTGCGATATCCATTCGGTGGAGAATCTTGGCCGCACGGAGGACCTCTGGCCCGATCATTATCGTCGGAGTTGGCGAGATAGAAGACACACAGGAGCCTCACCGTGGAACGTCGGTACAAAGGAGGCGTTCGCCGTCGCTACCTGGTTTGGATGTATGACTTGCTGCGCGTTCCCCAAGGATGAGTACGCCACACCGATCGGGGGTCACACGTTACCTTGCCCGTAAAGCCCAACCGCCTGCCATCTTGGCACTCTTCTCGCAGGTATTCCGGGTCCTTGTAATTCACGCACACCTAGACAAGGGCCCAGTCAGACCTGGACACTGCGGGGTGCGTTTAGGGCACATACCATGTCGATGGCTTCGAGCCCAAACGCCTTGGCCGTGATCACGATCTGTGAACGCACGTAGAGCAATTCCTGTTTAGACGTCGTCCGCACCACAGACGTGTCCGCGCAGTCTGTACACGCACGTCACCACAGTAGTATCACAAACGACAGAGAAGCGCATACAATCCTCTGCGGCAAACTAAGCACGTCGCACGGTGCGGTCATGTAAGCCGGGGACGTGAAGTGGACCGAGCGGGACACACCAGGAGCGCGGTCAATTCGCCGCCTTCCTCGGCCCCAAACTCGGACTTCCAGCGTGCAATGTCTCCGAGCGCTACCACCGCGCGGGCGCTCTCGATGCTCGCGACGATGCGCAGTGCCGCGGCGTCAGACGAGGACCGGTTCAGGTTGCGTATCGTACGCGAGACGTAGTGCAAAGCGCGCACGGAGTGGATCTTGGGGAGCACGAGCGTGCCCACGCATGGATGTCGGAGCTGTGAGGTAACGCGCGCTAGGGTTCAACGGACAGGACGAGATCAGAGGGACGTACTATCTCGGCAACATCCTCCTCGAAGAATGGCGTGCTGATATCATTGAGACGGACCGCGACGCGCTCCGGGGCGGGCAGGCTCCTTCCAGGCGTCTCCTGCGCACTCGTTAGCCCCGTGTCACGGTGGTCGTTGGCATGTCACGGACGTGCAGGAATTGGCTGAGCCGCTGACGTGCGGTCTGCTTGTCGCGCAGCGTGGGCGAGACGCTGTCCTCGAGATCGTAGATAACGACGTCGGGAGGGACGCCCAGGTTGAGCGACTTGTCGAGCATGCGGTCGGACGAAGCAGGGACTGCAGGGACAAGTTAAGCGCGCAATGCAGTAGGACGGGTTGGCAGACCATAGAGGTACGAGCGACGCAAAGTGGGCTCTCTGGTCGTCGTCGTGCTCAGCAGCCTCCGAGCAGTCGTGGGCTTCAGGTTGGCTTGTCGTGCAACATCGTATCTAGAAATGATTATCCGTGAATTCACGCTCGAGATTGCGCGAAACGTCGTCAAGATTGCCATGGTGAAAGTGTGCTCGAAAGGTGGTCACACACTAGCTCGTCACGAATACAGTATACTAATACATTCACTTCCCAATCAGCCCAGTCCAATCGTACTTGTCGTACTTCCTCTTGAACTCGTCTATCCGATCCCCGTACTGCCGGCGATCTATCTTCCTCGGACGCCTCCACCGCCGGGGTTCAACATCCACCACGTTCCCAATGATCTCCGCCGCAAAGTACCTTGCACAGTCAACTAGTCTGCGTCAAAGGAAACTTGAAAGAAACCTACTTGGGGAAATCACCACCCCCTTTCTCTCCTTCGTCGAGGGCACCGTCTTCCTCGCCCAATGCGGCAGACTCCCCCGTGCCTTCGATGACATGCCCATAGCCACGTTCACCCTTGTAATCAAATTGGACCATAAAATAGGGTAGGTTGGGCACCATCGCACGACGGAATCCCCCGGGACGTGCAGAGAAATCAATGACCTTTTTGTGCTGAGACCATTCCGCTTCGGACGCCAGGATCGATTCCTAGCCGCATTTCAGTTGTCTAGTCTAGAACGCGATATGAGACGCTACACACCTTGAAGAATTGAGGGATGACATCATATTGTGCCCAGGGAAGGGGCACGCATTCAATGCATGTGTGTTTCTGCCATTTGAGGCTAATTACCGTTTCATAGAATACAACACCCTTGTCATCCTCCGCAAACATCTTCATGAGGCTCTTCATGAAATTCTACAAGCACCGTCATTAACGTATTGAGAATTGGAAGAGGCGTACTTGCCCGAACTTCATCCCAAACATCATCATCAGCTTCTAGCATCGTCAAGTGATGCTGTATGGGAACAATGAGGCAGTGTCCGTTTAGTAATTCCTCGGTGAGAGTGCACGAGAGGTAAACTCGGGTTCCCATTGCAATCACAGGTGCTTTGGGTGGCGAATCATCTTCTCCATAGCAAAACTGACAATTAGCCAAGGCTTTTTGAGTGCGCTTATAATCTGGCTAATCACTCAGAACAATCGCGCCAATCATATCGTCAAAGTGCATACCGTTGATGGCGAATTGCCGCTTCATGGCATCGGTGCGCATCTTTTGCCTTGCGAGGCGTTCAGCATTGTCGTCGATGTACTCGAGATCATTCTTCAAGCGCGATAAGCGATAGGTCCTTGGGTGAAGCAGTGAGAAAGACGAACCTCGAATTTGCCGTCACCCATGAGGGCCTTGGCATATTGCGCATCCAAACTTTTCTGGTCAGAGATGCCCGCACCGAAACGTTCTTGACGCAACATCTCTCCGAGTGTTACATCGTCGTCATCGGCATTGTAGCGCACGATTTCACCGGTCTTGGGGTCGCGAGTTTCGAACTAGAACATCACGAATTAGGATGGTCCAAAGCACTACAGTGAATGGAAGACCAAACCTTTTCTTTCTTTTTCCGATTACCCGGGAGTGGTGATGCATCGTCTTTACCGTGTCCAACGTCGTACAAGCGCCCGTGCGCATCCAAAGTAGGCAGCACCTCGACTTTGGTCCTCACGAGGGGTTGTCCAGGTTCACCATGCGCTTTTCGCAGCTGCTCCTCGTATTCTTCTTCGAGTTGGGCTGCATTTGGCGCATTCATGAGTTTTGCACGCAAGACCTGGGCTTGGAGTTTGTTCAACGACGAGGGTGACATTGCGCGCTTGGTGGACACGGCGGCGACGGAAGGTGTCATGACGCTGGGGACAGGTGTATGTGATTGTGCGAGCGGTGACGCTGCCTGAGAGGGCAAGCGCAACGAGTCGAACCGGCGGCCCGCAACTGGTTTCGCAGATCCAGCAGCAGGAGAAGGTGTCACTGGCGCGCTGTCTTCTGCGGTGGGCGGTCGACGGAACGACGAGCTGCGGCTGGACGCGCCGCTAGCGCCAATGTCGGTGAACGTGAAGCGTTTCTCGCCCGAGGTCTCGCGATCTTTGCCTTTGTGACTGGACGTTTTCTGTGCGCCACGTTTGCCTTCGCGCTCGTCGAGGACACGTCGTTCTTCCTTGGCTTCTTCAAAGGCTTGCATCGTTCCAAAGCGCTCAAGGGCGACTTCTTCCACCGATCGGTTTTCTTCCTCCGCGGCTTCGTACACTCGACGGAGACGCATCATGCGCCAGCTTGAGCCTGGTCCACCGGGTGTGATGGATTTCGGAGGCGGCGGGAGACTCGCTTCGGTGGTGGTACCTTGTCGCAAGCCCGTATTGAGTTCTTTGTCGCTTACTTTGGGCTACAACGAGGTTGGTTCAACGTAGATGCGGGTGATAGGTGGGACACACCTTGTCCGGGTCAGGATTGTCTGGCTGTTGTTTGCGCTTCTTCTCTGTGCCGAGGGACGAGAAAAAGTCGAGAGCACCACCGCGTGGCTGCCCGGAACCGGTCGACTCGCCGAAGCCATCCGTGTAAGAGTCATCCCCGGTGGGGAACTGTTGTACAAGCGGTCGGGACGAACTGGCTGGCAGAGGTGCATCGGGAGGGGGCAAGAGCATCCACTCGTCGCGCTGTAGTTTGGTTTCGGTCGTCGGCGGCGGTGGAAGAGGGGGCTGGTCTTCTGTGGCTTGTGCATGTGAGGTCAGCTTGAGACTGTCTGTGGTCGGAATGTGTTTTGCGAGCAGCTGGGGACCTTTGTGGTGAGCGCGTGGTGAGCGATGCAAGAGACACACGTACGCGTTCACCGTCGATGTCGATGTTCTTTTCGACCCAGACGTCGTCGTCGTTTGGGTCGTCGTCCGTGATGTGCACCGAGTCGTGCGTGCGCCGTTTGTGCCTCTTTTTCGACGGTTCTCCGTCTCTCCGTTTGCTCATGGTCACGGCCAACCTTTGCATCCATCCAAATCGGGACACGTCCCCTATGTCTGACCGAATCGTCCACCAGCCCGTCCATCCCGACGTCCTCTCCCGCCTCCATCCCGAGTACGTCGCCTTCCACAACGCCCACACCGCCTTCGTCGTTCCCCCCCACACCCTCCCCTGGCACCCCGACATACGCAAGCTCCCAGTCGTCCCAGGAAGCTCTCCCGTCGTCCCAGTCGGTGCCATCCGCGACATCGCCCTCGACCGCTGCAAGATTCGCGTGTACACCCCCGAGGGCGACCCCCCTCCCCAAGGATGGCCTGTCTTTCTCTACATCCACGGCGGTAGGTGCCTCGATTGCACGCCCGCCACGCCGCATGCGCTGACCATTCCCAGGCGGATGGACGCTCGGTAGCTTGGACACCCAGGCGTCCTTTGCCGCGCGCCAATGCAAGGGTACGTCCCCTTCCCCTTCCGCGACCCCACACACCGCTCAATCCCGTCAGAACACCGCTGTCTGACCATATGCCTCGACTATCGGCTCGCCCCTGAGAACCCATACCCCGCAGCCGTGATCGACACCGTCGACGCCCTCCAGTGGATCCATCGACACGGTGCAAAGGAGCTCCACGCCAACATACACAAGATCGCCGTCGGCGGTTCGTCAAGGTAAACCGTCCGCCTGCTCACGGCCTGTCATCACTCACGTCCACGGACTCGGACAGCGGTGGGAACTTGGCTGCCATCGTATCCCTCAAGGCACAGCAGTTGGACCCACCCATCCCGATCTTGTTCCAGCTTCTGGTCGTACCCGGTGAGCGCCTCCACCTTCTGCTGTTGCACATCTGACCTTGCGCGTGACGACCGCAGTCATCGACAATACCGCCTCCGAGTCTGGCGAGGTGTATCCGTCCTGGAAGGAGATGAAGAACACGGTTTGGCTCAACAAGGGTCGCATGATGTGGTTCCGTCACAACTACTTGCCCGATCCCAGCACGTGGGCAAACTGGGATTGCTCCCCCATCTTTGCACCGGAAGCACTTCTCGCCAACGCACCTCCCGCCTGGGTCGGGGTCTGCGAGATGGACATACTCAGGGATGAGGGCATCGCGTACGGAGAGAAGTTGAGACGCCTGGGAGTCAAGGTGGACATCAGCACTTACAAGGGTGTTCCGCACCAGACGCTCGGCATGGATGGCGTACTGACTGTAGCGAGGACCATGGTGGCGGACGCAACCAAGGCATTGGGAGAGGCATTCCAGACTCCATGATCGTTTCATACATGAACTATACGAACAGGATATCACATTTTGGATATATCGGCCGTCATGCGGTCCTTTGCCAGACCAGATCCTTGACCAGCATATGACAATGTCGCGTAGGTACCCTTGGACAAGAATGACGGGTTCATGACCATTGTGCTGTCCACCACCTAACGAAACCATGAATCCAATTGAAATCAGGTGGGAACACGACACGCCTACCTTGGAGAGTTGCTTCAGCCGACTCGGGAGCACGAGCACGTCCGGCGCACATTCATCCACACTCTCCACCAACCTGACCCCTTCCAAGTGCGACACGTCCAGGTTGACCTCATGCGCCACGTCCAACGGCGCAGGGAAGATCGGGTAAAAGCTGTTCGAAAAGCACGTCAGAAACCGGTCCTTAGACTGGGTACGACTGGGTCACCTTCGCTGTTGGAACATGGCACGCGCCAGACTCGACAAGCCGTCCGTCGCAGGCTCCGAGTCCGGGACAACCGGATCCACTTCGGGCGCGCGTCTAAAGAACTCCTCCTTGCGCAAATGAAACAAGGTGTCGACGCTCGTCACTGCGAACGAGATCCCGTTGATAGAGAAGCGACAGGGGTTCGGAAGTAGTCGGACACGCTGCGTAACGAGTAGTTAGAAAGACGTCCTGCTAGCGCATGCAGTCGAGCTCACAGGATCCCTGCTGTACTCGGGTTCGAGCTCGCATTGCGGGAAGACGACGTGGTCGCTGATCACGTCGTTGATGCTTGGGACTAGCAGTACCGTGCTGTCTCGGCACTCGAGCAAAAATCGATCTAGTCTCTCGGTAAACTCCCGTTCGAATAACCGTTTAGGCGTGTCATCCATGTCCCCGTCTTTGACGCGCGAATTCGTTGCATCGACAAAAGGGCCAACCTGGAGCGCATGGCAAGCATCAGAAAAGTCTGCAACTGGGCAAGCACCGTCGTACCAGGAGGATTACCGCAGGCTTGGTTGCTTTCACCTTGTCAAGCAAGCTTACCCATGGTTTGTATTCCAGGTCCGAGTCCAAGGTAAACGGTCCACACGCGATACACATGGAAAAGGCCGCATTCGCGTCATTCGGGGGTGGCGGAGGCGTTTTGATAGGGGGCAGCTATAACGTACGCCAGTCGGACACGAGAAGAGTGTCAGGGTAGAGAGCGTACCGCCAATATTTCTTCTGCGAGGAAGAAACCACCCCCACCATTACGGCCACGCAGCGCGACGATTGCACCCGGAAAGAAGCTCATCCCACCAACGCCTTTGATGCCACCGCGCAGCTTGGTCTCCGGAGCGAGTCGTATGGGGACGCGCACGCCGGACCCCATCATACGCGAGGATTCCAAAACCAAAGACGATTCGTTCAGTCTCGCCCCTGACGTGGACACGTCTGCATCACAGACGATCCGCCCGACGATGGTCGTCGTTTCCTGCCACAGGTCTGAACATGACACGCGCATGGTCGAGCGACAGACACGCACCTCCGTGGCAGCGTTTGGATCGGCAAACTCTTCCACACGGTAACATCGCTGCACGAGCTCCGCAAACTCGTCGATGCGATCGTCCAACGCTACGCCAATCGCACGATCAGCTGTGTGTGCACGCACGCACCAACGACAACACCGACAGCCCACCTTCGCTCCGCTCCATCACCTTTTCGTACATGTACCGATCTGCGTCCAACGTTGTCGTGAGCTCAGACGCGCTCGCCGTCACGAAATGCGAGGCCCTACTCACATGCGCGCTGTTTTCGAGACGACTCATCCGTCTTGGGGCCTTGGAACACGACCCTGCTCGGTCCCGAGAACACGGCAGGTTCGGGCTTGACGATGCCCGATCGCGCGAGGACCTGTCCAACCTTGAGGTGCGTGTTGAGCGCGCTCGCCACCGGTGCCCTCCCCGCCCTGCCACGTCCAAACGCAGGACCCGCGGCAGCCTCCTGCTTGGCGGCGTTGAGCCGCCCGAGCTCCTGCTGCAGCCGCGCTTTGAGATCGGGCACGGACTGGAGCGAAAAGACGGCGAGGGTGTTGGTGGTGGAGTAGGAGAGCGCTTGCCACTTGTACGAGAGGTCCTCTACGGAGAGGTTGTACATTTTACACATGGTCATGCCTTGGAACGCGTGGGCAGGCTAGTCGGGGGGATGGTCTCGAACGCGCTTACATTCTTTGACGAGGGTGTCGTCTGCGGCTACGGCGTCGCTAAAGTGCTGCGCGATTTCGGTGCGGTCGACGTCGAGAGACATTAACGTGGTGGCAAATGGAGATCGTATGAGACGCGTCTTGTGTGAATTTACGGACAAGGTCCGTGTACAGGATGATATATTAGCATGGCTGCTAACCCTACAAGTGATAATACAGATTCAAGACAGTAGAATAGTGCTACGGGGACTGCAAAGAGACCTAGTCAAGCAGTCAAGACATCAGATTTAGAGTTACAGGCTAGGGCAGGGGGTTGAGCCACGGGCAGATATGAGGCGACAGCGGGAATAGTGTGAACAACAGGACAATAGAGAGGGAATACAACAATAGGGAAATACATTCAGGAGCAAGCTACTGTTGCCTCTCGGCCTTCTTCGTTGACATGGCTGTCGGAAGTCTTGTCTTCTTTCAAGCTCGGATCGATCTCGGAATGGGACAGCGAACTTTCTCGGGCGATGCTGAGACAGTTGGTTGGCGATATGGACAGACCCCCCTGATGCGACGTTGGAGGCGATGATGCGTGAGGAATGCTGATGCGATGGAGTATGAGTGGAGCACGACAAAGCGAGCGGAACAACCCTACTTTTCGGGGTTGGGAATGGCGGTGCCAACAGTGTTTTGAGGAGTGACCCCCGCTTTCGACAATGCATAATCACCCGAGTCAAAGTACTTGCGATCCTGAATGACAGCATGTCCTCTCAACCAACGATTGCGGACGGTGTATGCTCCACGGACCTTTTGCATTTTGGTGAGGATATTCTTGTGGGTGGGTAATTTGCCATACAGCCGGAAGAGCTTCTGCTCCTCCTCTGTCAGTTTCTGGGTGAGGATGAGTCGTCAGATGGCGGGTAACGACCGTGCGGGGCATGGATCGTTGTGCAGATCGACTCACGCTGATGTCGATCTTGTTGCGCTTAGCGGGGAGCATGGCCGTGAAGGTGGGGCGTCAACGACGGCAGAGGAGCGAGCGAGTCTCTGGGTCGACTGGCACGGATTTCTTTTCAATGTCGACTGTAATCTACAAGTGGCGGAGTGGCGGGGTTTAAATTTCAGGTCCATCAAGGCCTCATGTTTCCTACACCAGAGCCTCGTCGAAATCTGTCAACTCGGCTCTGTCCGGGACGTCTACTAGTTCCAACAATATCGAGTCTGCGTCCGCCACTGCGTCACGATCCGACCACTCGTACAACGTCTGAAACCATTCCGAATCATCTTGACACATCACCTGTTCATGGTCTTGGTCACGAGTTGGGTTTGCAAACACCGCCAAGCTACCGGGATCTTCCAGGTAGGTTAAGTGAGAAACCTTATAACGTAATCCGCTGCCAACCGGGTCTAGCTCTCCATCGTGGTCATCCTGGTGGTGATAGAGGGAAATGGGGTCAGCTTGTAGGGAACGCGTGGTGATGCTTGCTAAGGAGATGGAGCCACAGATAAGAGATTCGTCC